>CANYBF010133624.1:0-19313 GCA_948192965.1 Dalechampia spathulata | reverse complement strand
AAATATAAAACAAGGTGTTAAGTGTGTTTAGTATGGAAGTTTGATTTATAATGATGTTGGAAATGATTTGGAAGTGAAAAGGGAATTCTGGTTTCTCTATAATTTTAACAGTAGTTAAAAAGATTAAGCTTTAAGCTTATTTTGATAGATCTATCATTATTGCGTAAATACAGCTGAAGGAGTTAACAAGCAGAATTTAGGAAAAGGAAAGGAAGCAGAAGAAAAATCTATTTGAGGTTTGTGTGCAATAAACAAACATTGTTTATGTTTAAAATGGATTTAAATTTTAATAATTGTTAAATTGATTGTTTTGACGATTGGTTGCAGAATGGGCATCAATATTTCTTTTGATTTCTCATTGTGTATATTGATTTATTTGATTAAATAAATGATGAACTTATGTTATTTGATTTCACCATATTTAATTTATAATTTTATATTTTATAACCGGTAACAGACAACCTATAATGATATGGATAAATTATAATGAGATATTCCTCATCGGGTTGAAGGTTGAGACCCGTTCCCTCCTCGATGAGAGGTGTGAACACTAGATTATAAGATCACTTCGGGATGAGATTAAGACCCGTCTCCCATCCGGGTTACAGTGATTTAATTACTGTAACTTGTGATACAGACAGTATGTTATAATATAGTCACCTTAGGGGTGGGATTGAGGCCCTTCTCCCATCCGAGTTATAGGTTACTATAACTTGTGACGTAAGCTATTGATATAATAGAAATGGTTAAGAATGCAAAATGATTTATTTGTATGATTTATAAATTTAAGAATTTTACAATACAAGATGATTATTTAGTTAATGATTATGAAATGTTTATTCTTTCATAAATTAAAGAAGGTATGTAATTGTTATTGTTTTTGTTATTATTTTTATTACACCTTGTTATTTAAACATTGTTTATTGTGCACCACTGAGTTTATACTCAGCATTCCTTTTTATGAACATAGATCATAGCAGTGATAAAAATAAAGGCTACATGAGATTTGCACCTAGCAAGCTAAGTAGCTAATCTAGTATATGTGTTTATATTAAATATGATGTAAGTATGCAACTATGAAAAATACCAGAGATAAGTGCACTGTTTATATATTTATTATAATTATGCTTGAGTTTTAAATGGTTTATTATCTTAAAACTACTTACTTGTACGATTATTTGATTGGAGTTCATGAAAGTTCTTTTCGATAGCTTTTATTTAAGTGATAGCAAAAATTAAAAATTCCCTCATTTTCATGATAAAAAAAATACGATCAAAATTTCTATACCATTGCGTTTGATAAATGTTTTCTATATTGTTTGGAGTCTTTTAACTTATAAACATTATGGAACGTCGATTTTGGTTTACTATACCGATGAGTACTATTCATAAAGTACTATTTATAAGTTACTATTCATCAAGTACTATTCATGAGTTATTATTCATCAAGTTATGTGATTTTGTTTTAACATCCCTTGTAATATGTTTAGCGGATTTTAGTGTGAAGTAAGATCTGTTAAGCATATTACGGGAGCATGTCATGCCTTATAGGAGGGGTAAGGTGTGACATACCACCATTACTTGCTCATTAGCAGAAGGAGAGAATAACATCGTGGGAACCACAATATGTAAATTGAAATGGTTATCTTACCTTCTTTAGGAATTTCAAATCCATATTCAAACATCAATTCCACTTAATTTTGATGATCGAGGAATTGAACATATAGTTGAACATATGATCTTTCATGATGGACTAAATACATAACAATTGATTATAAGATTAAGGATTATATCAACCAAGATTTCATCAAAATCGTTCATGTTCCTTCTTAGCCCCAACTTGTAGTCTTTTACTAAACCTTTAAGTAGTCTTCCCTTTGCCCATCATTTATTCAAGTTAGGACTTGTCTTGTGACTTGTATCTATCTTGAAGAGGTGACTGTAGAACAAAGAAGGTTGATGAAGATGAGAATGATTTATGAGATCAAAGAAGTGATTAAGAGAGTTCATTAATAGGATTCCATAGAAACATTTATTATTGGAGTTTCAAGAAATGTTTCTAATTTTTTAAAAAAGTATGGAGAATCTCACATGGAAAATATGTGAGGAGTTTAAGTAGTTCATAAGTGGAGTAGATTGGTACTTAGCACAAATTAATTGGTTTTGCACAATATATGTACCAATCTTATTTAAAATAATTATTAAGAGTTTAACCCAACACTCTCTTTAATCCATGGAATAGCAATCTAAAACATGTAGCATGACATATAATTTAAAAGTTTTATTCTATTAGTTTTACTTTAATGTTTTATAATTAATTTTTTTTATTTTTAATTGCTTTATTTTCAATGGTTAATTTTACAAATTATATATATATATATATATATATATATATATATATATATATATACACACACACACACTCACCCTTTTTGGTGGTGGTTATAGATATATATAAAAAAGAATTTCATGATAAAAACTTCAAGTAATTCATAACAAAATAGTTAGCTTAAGGATTTGGATGTAGTTAGTCCTATTTTGGCAAGATACGAGTCTTAGGGCAATAAGTCGGTGGTCGCATCCAAAAGTCAATAATTGAGTTTTAAGTTACAAAAAAGTTCTTAAAATGGAACCTTTCTTATGTGAATCTACTAATATTGCTAGATCTGGTAACTTATAAATAAAGAGAGTAGTAAATAGAAATGAAGTAATATTATAAGACTTTAAAAAGGCTGTTGATGATTGAAATATACCTAAAATTGAAAATGAACAAATTTATAAAATCTCAAAGTTAAATATTTTTAAAACAGATTATACTATAAAAACTGAGGAAAGAGATATACAACTTAGTAAGCCTTTTAAACGTATAATGCTTTTATCATCTAAAACTTTACAACAATATAAAAGCAAGGGTTTTAAATATTTACATATAGGATTAATACAAATTGGTACAAAACCATTAACTAGAGAAGGCTTAAATACAAGTATTGTAGCTATAATAAGAGATGCTAAATTTGTAAACTTTCAAAATTCTTTATTAGGATCAGTTGAAGCAAGTCTAAGTGAAGGATAAATTTCTTCTGATGTACATCCAAACATAACTGTCTCATTAAGTGACGTAAATATATTAAAAAGTGTAGTATTAGAAATAAAAACTCATAATTATAAAATGTTAGAAGGATCTATTCTAATAGCTTTAATATATAAAATACATAATAAGGCAATGGTATCTGCTTTTTCTATAAACTATAAAACACAACCTAAAATGGGAGAAATTAAATTTTTACAAACAGATCTTAGTAAAGCAAATACATTACTTCTTAAAACTATCCAATGGAAAGATATTGCTCTACCAGATGAATGGATCTTAGAAGGAGTTGTCTGATTGTTCTCTTGAATGATAGTAGTTTTATTTACTACTTTATTGGAAGCATACAGAAAATTATAGCAAGATATCGATCCCATGAGGATTAATGGCCTATCCACCACTACTTGGATTTCTAATCTGTCTAAGCAACTATAATAATTTGATGTTTAGAAGTGATCAATTGCAAATCTAAGTAAAGAAGCAATATGGAGTCAATGGTAAAGAGATGAAATAATAGTAAGAAGTGTAGGAATTGAAATCTTGAACACCAAGCCAAAAATAACTATCATGTGCTCATTGCCACCCAAGATATCTGAAAGCATTAATCCCCCTCTCTTAAGGCAAAACTAACTAGATTTCATTCTAATCTCAGAATCACTCTCTCAATCTATTTCCCTCAATCAGAGAAACCATTAAGCAACCATACAGGAGCTAAGAACATGTAGATCTCTCATACAGATCTACTTAACTTGAATGAGTAAGCATTCTATAATTCAACTCTCATTGCAATTACAAAGCATAAGAAATCATTTAGAAAGCTAATCTTTAAAATTAAAAATCTCTTAACATTCAAGCATTCTATAATCCAACTCTTGTTGCAATCATAAAGCATAGATTTTGTTTCTAAAACCAATCTTTAAATTTAAACATTCATAACAATCTTAACAAGCACAATCAGTTTTCCCAGCAATGGATTTCATAAATCAAATCCTATAATAAAGTACTTAGCCACTTATGGCTTACAAGAAGCACAAGAAAAGATGAAGAAAATAAAGAAGAATAAACCCAGCAGAGAATAGTGCCAATTGCAGTGCCAATCCCCAAATGGGAATAGTCTCTCTCTCCTTTGCATACCCTAGCCACTCCATGCTGCCTCCTTTTATCTTTGAGTGGAGATCCTCCATCCTTATCTTCAATTTATTTATATCTTTGCGCATCTTATGGATTTCGTTGCCCATGAGATCTCCTTTAAGGCTTTTTGTTTTTGTTCCTCTCATGGATCACATTTTCCCCACTTAATCTTCTGTAAAAATCATGCTTTGAATTGCCAATTATTGAGAAGTCATGATCGTGATTTGCTGGCTTGGTGGTCTTTGGGATCTTCATGCTTCTGTCATGATCATGACTTTGAATGTCACAATTGTAATAGACACTTATGCTCTTTTCTTTTTAGCACAGCTTCTATCATGATCATGACTTTGAATGTCACGATCATGACTTGACTCTTTAAGCCCCAAAATGCTTCATTTCTCTTCAAATGCTTCCCTAATGCTACATACTCAACAAATTCATCAAATTCTACTAAATCAAGGTAAAATCATAATAAATTAAACATCAAAAACTAACTAAATACTACTAAAACAATCATACAAGTTGACATTCATCATTATCCCTCCATTAGAACCAGAGAAAATAGTAAAGCCAAACATAAACCTAAGTAAAATAGAACAATATGATGATGGAAAAGTAAAATTAAAATTTCTTAGATATAGTATAAGTTCACAATACTCGGATACATCTTCAACTAATTCAACTATAGATTTAGGAAAAGCTTCATAAATACCATATGTAATTTATGCTTCGTATAATGAACCTAAACTAGTCTTATAAACTTCTGTTAAACCTAGATGCTCTACATCTGATAGACCAGAATCAAGCTATAGATCAAAAAATATAGATTATAGTTCAAATATACCACATTCTATATATGATAATTTAGGTCTATTAGATCCAAACCCTAGATTAAATCACTATAATGAACAAATAAGTTTGTCACTAGAGTCACCTATAATATCAACTATAATAGAAAATATGATAAATCAAGAAAGGGAAGTAAATGTTATAACTAGAGAATTTGTTTTTAATGAAGAAGAATTTTATAATGAAATAATAGCTACAAAAAATATAGAAAGATTATTAAAAATCATTAGAGAAAATAATATTAATAAATTAAAAGAAGAATATATTAGGTTTGTAAAAGACAATCAGATAAAAATCAAATGTTTTAGTTGGTTTAAACAAATTCATAAGAAAAATATAAATCCAATAACTATGAGGAATGAAGAAATAGAACGAAAGGTAAAAGATAAAGCAATTTAGCCTGAACATCCACCTAAGATGAATAGTTCATTTAATTATGAATATGAAATAATGATATCACCATTTAAAACCATAACAAAAGATTATCCATAAAGAAAAATTTTAGAACAAAATAATTTTAGTAAAGCATATCTTTATAGTATAGGAAAATAATTAACTAGGATAGAAAAATCTATTAAAGGGAAAGAAAATTAAAATAGATAAAGTTCTAAAGAAAAAAAAACTAAAAACTCATGTTTTAAAACCAAATCAAATTTCTGTTAATAATCAAAAAGAAATAAAGGAAGATAAAAATTCTGATTTTGTAAAAGCAATAAAGGAACAACTTAAAAATATAGCTTCAACATCTAGTACTAAGATAATTAATACTGTATCACAAGATATAACTTCATAATTAGAGGAAAACTCTTTCCTTGAAATTGAGGATTTAGAAATGTTTAGTAAAACATTAAGTCCACAAATAAATTATATAACTCATAATCAACAAATAGTATTAGTACGAGACCTTCGTATAAATGATAGTCTAAATATTTTATCATAATATAAATATAATGCTTCTTCTGTCTATGAATAGAATATAGATAACTTGTCTAAATATAATATTCTTAGTTTATTATAACACACGACAATGTCTATAAATGCATATAGGACACAAATAAATACTTCTGATAAAACTATAGCAGAATTAATCATTGTAGGATTTACAAGTCAATTAAAAGGTTGGTAGGATAATCATTTAACACTTAGAAATATTAAATGCTATAAAAACCTATGAGGATGGAACACTTATATTAGATGAACATGGTAATACTATATAAGATGTTGTATCTACATTGATTCTAACTATATCATTACATTTTATAGGAGATATAGATGATTTAAAAGATAAAAATGCAGAATTATTAAGTAATCTTAGATGTAAAAAGTTAAGTGATTTTATAAACAATTTAATTATAGTATAACTAAAAAATACAATGATTGTAAAGGGCAATGTACGAAAACATATAGGAAATCACATAAAATATGTTTTAAAAATATCATAAAAAGAAATTTAATAAAGATAATTATTATGGAAAGCCTAGGATGAGTTCATATAGGAAATCACAAGAAATATTTTAAGAAAATACAACAAAAAATTATAAGTTTAGAAATAAACATTCTAAAAATTATAAAGATTTAGAATGCTATAATTATGGTAAAAAAGGGTATACATCTAGATTTTGTAAATTTGATAAAACAATTACAGGAATTAAGTTTAGAAGAATCTATATTAAATAAAATATACGAATTATATTTAGAATCATACAATGAAACTTTATATGACACGAATGAGGAAAGCAATCAAATTGATGAATTAAATAATGATACTTAAGAATCTAGTGGTAAAACTATAAACATATTAGCTAAACAACAAGAGTCTTTATTAGAATTAATTAAACATATAGAAGATCCAAGAATGAAAGAAAATTTTCTAAATAAAATCTTAAAAGATTTTAATGATAATAGTATTAAGATAAATGAAAAACCATATATTGAAAAACAAATTTATGATTTAACAACAATATTTAATAAAAATAAACAAGTAAAAACGAGACCAATAATAGAAGATTTACAAAAATAAATAAAAGAAATAAAAATAGAATTAAAAGAATTAAAAATTAAACAACAAAGAGACTCAGAAATAATTCAAACTATAACAAATAAACAAAATAAAGTATAAATAGATAATTCTTCTTAAGATATTTCAGATGAAGAAGAAAATAATAATATTAGTAAATTAAATAAAGATGAAAATTTTATAAATATGTTGCATGAAATAGCCTCTCATAAATATTTAATATCTATGAAGTTAAAATTTTCACCTAATTATATTATGGACATTATAGCATTATTTAATACAAGAGCTAATTTAAATTGTATAAAATCAAGTTTGGTACCTAATAGATTTTGTAAAGATACTAATGAAAAGTTAATTACAACTAATAAAACTAAATTATAAATAATAGGAAAAACAAATGCTTCTCTTATAAATAATAATTTGGAATTAAAAATTGTATTTATACTGACAAAGAATATATATCATATGGTAATTTTAGGAATACCTTTTATGAGTATTATTATACCATATAGTATAACAGATAATGGTATAAGATTTAAAATTAAAAATAAAAAATTAAAATTTTCTTTTATAGAAAAACCTAAAAAGAAAAGTCTTAACTTATTACGATCATATATGGTTCATGATTTAGAAATAAATTCTATTATCAAGGCTAAGACAGAACATCTTAAAAATTTTAAAAATAACTTAAATAAATAGAGAATAAATGAACAATTAAATTCAAACTTAGTAAAAATAAAAAATAGATCAATTAAAAGATTATATTGAAAAAGACTTATGTTATGATCTTCCCAATGCTTTTTAGGATAGAAAACAATATATGATTGATTTGCCTTATGAAGATAGTTTCAATGAAAAAGATGTAACTATTAAAGCCAAACCTATACAGATGTCCCCAAACATGATAGAATTTTGTAAAAAAGAAATAACTGATATAGACGTAAAAAATTTAATTCGTAAATCAAGAAGTCTTTTAGTCTTATGCAGCATTTTATGTAGATAACGCTTTAGAAATAGAAAAGGAGCACCTAGATTAGTGATAAATTAGAAACCATTAAATAAAGCTTTAAAATGAATTAGGTACCCTATACCAAATAAAAAGGATTTATTAAAATGAATTATTAAAAAGAGTTGTCTAGTTTTATCCAAAACTAAAATGAACTTATTTCAAACTAAAATTAGATTTTTAGGTCATAATATATATCAAGGTATTATAGAAACAATAGAAAGAAACTTATCTTTTAAAGGAAAATTTTCTAATAAAATAACAAATAAAGCCCAATTGCAATGATTTTTAGGATGTCTAAATTATGTTATAGATTTTCATCCAAACTTAAACACATTAATAAAACCTTTACATGATCGGTTAAAGAAGAATCCTAAACCATGGAATAAAACATATATTGTTATTATACAACAGATTAAAACCTTAGTAAAAATTGTACCTTATTTGTATATACCAGATCCTTCAGCTTATAAGATTGTAGAAACTAACGCCTCAGATATAGGATATGGAGGTATTTTAAAATAAGTTGAAGATGGTAAGGAATGTATTATACAATTTACTTCAGGATATTGGAATCCTACTCAAAGTAAATTATTCTACAATTGAAAAGGAAAATTTACGTATTATCTTGTCTATCTCTAAATTCCAGTCTAATTTATTAAATCTAAAATTCTTATTATGTATTGATTGTAATATGCTAAAGAAGTTTTTAAAAAAGATGTTAAAAATCTTGCATCAAAATAGATTTTTGCACGATGACAAGCTATATTAAGTATTTTTTATTTTGATATAGAATATATTAAAGGTAAGAATAATAGTATTCCTGATTTTCTAACACGAGAATTTCTCTACAGAAAAAATGGGGAATAAAAAGAAGAAAGCTAACAAAACCAAAGAAACTAAAGAATTTAGTTCGTCTTCTTCTAAAATCAGTTCCATACCTAAAGCCCTATTAGACCATTCTAAATCCTACAAAATTATAGACACTATAACACTTTCTTATGTTATCACTAATCCATTTTTATACATGGTCAGAACTTTCAACATTTCACCTTTAGTTGTAACTTTGGATTTAAGTGGTTCTATGATTGCAAACATTCCTTCCTTCTTATAGCTCTACAATCAATGACTTATGTATGACTCTTCTTGGTTGAGGATTGCATTATTCTATATTATAGCATAAGTCTTGTTTGTACACCCTTCTGGTAAGGAAGATCTTATAATAGACCATCATTGACCATATGGAAGAGGGAAATATACAATTTATAATAATTGTTATTGAAATAATCATTGGACTAGATAATGTGAAGTTGGGCAATTTTAATCATCTATTTAGTAGTTACTTTTTGCTTTAGATATTTATTGAATAGACCACCCCCTTTCAGGTTTTGATCTAATTAAAAGCTCTAATTTTTGCTTGAATTATTTCATAAATTTATAATCCAATGAGTCATGTTTCAATATTTATTTATATTATTTTTTATAATCCTAATTTTTACTTTAAGTTACCACCTTAGGTCTTGAACTTAGTGGGTTAGTCTAACTTTTACATGAGTTACTACTCATATGATTTTCAACTCATCGAGCTTATTATCTTTAGAATTTTTTAAGAACTGATACTGACCTAATAACAACTAATAAGATAGAAAAGCTGGCTTTGTAATGGCTTGTAACTAATTTCACCTAACATCAAGATGTTCTCTATAAAAGAATAGTTGATGGCCTATAACTTTAATGCATATTAGGGAAGCAAATCAAAGAAATTATGTAGATAGTGCACGTTGGTGCCTACAAGTCCTATATGAATAGGTTTGCATTATATAGAAAGATCCTATGCCAAAGTTATTTTTGGCTTACCATGGAAACAAATTGTAAGTAGTTTATGTGATGGTGTCATGAATGTCAGATTCATCAAGAATTGAGTTGCATCCTAGCAATCAAATCATAGAATTTGATAATACCATGGTATTTCTTGGCTTGAAGAATTAACATTAGGGGTGAGATTCATCCTAATGCTTCTAACAAACATTAGTACATACTAGTGGTTGTTGACTACTTCTCTAAGTAGGTGGAGGCAAAATCCTACGATAAACTGAGGACAAAATAGGTTGCCAAGTTTATAGAGAAGAATCTCATATGCAAATATGGGATCCCATATCACTTGGTATCAAACAATAGAATACAGTTCCAGAGTAAAATGTTTGACTTGATAGAAAGATATGAGATTAAGCATCATTAATCTTCTCCATAGCTAATCGAGTAGTTGAAGCAGCTGATAAGATAATCAAGAGAATTTGGCTAAGACTATGCAAACTTATAAAGATTAGCATAAGCAATTGTCATTTACTCTATTGGGTTATAGAACTACCATAAGGAATCCTACAGGTGCTAACCCCTATTCTCTGGTTTATAAGATAGAAGTTGTGTTACCAGTTAAAGTGGAGTTAAAGTTACTTTTAGTTGTTTTAGAAGCTTAATTACTAGAAGTTGAGTGGAATAGAGCTAGATAGGAGCAACTTATTATTATTGATAAGAAGCAGTTGAAAGCTTTTCATTATTTATAGCTTTATGAAAAGTGCATGGTGAATGCATTTAATAAAAAGGTCAAGCCTGTTGTTATATAGGAGAGTGATCTAGTTCTAAAGCAAGTCAGATTGATAATTCATGACTTAAGTAGGAAATTCAAACCAAATTGGGAGCGCCCATCCTTGGTTAAAAATATCTTATTAAAAAGCATAGTCCATATCTTAGACTCAAAGGGTAACAAGTTCTTTAAACCTATTAACCTTGACCTATTGAATAAGTACTTTGTCTAGAGCAACGTGCAAAATAAACATGTAAAAATAAATCAAAGTTCTAGTAAGTTGAAAACTTGCATAGGAGGCTCACGCAAAAGCCAAGACATAACTAAAGTTGTTTGCTTAATGAGTTGAAAATCTGCTTAGATGGCTCATGCAAAAGTTATAGCTCTTAAAGTAAAAGGAGAGTGTTAAAATATTTGATTAGAAAATCTCATAAGAGATTGGTTAGCAATAAGAGTTAAGTATATTGCATATTAGAACTTTTATGCCAATTTTAACATTTTCATGCAAATGTTTGAATCTCATTAATGTAAATGGAACACACATTAATACTAATCTTAAACATAAAGCATGTCTTTCTTTATTGCATACAATTTTCTTGCCTAAAAATTTATGTATAGTATAAAATACTAAGTATGGAACAACACCCATAGCTTATACTTATCATCTATAGTAGATTTAGCTCAAAGGGTCTCTATTGGCATAATTTTATGACAAGGTTGGGTCCTCTCTACATGCTCCAGGAAGTAAGATAATAGTCGCCCTCCTTCAAACTCTAGTAGCAATTGAGAGATAGTCAATATATGGTTGTACTATCAACAAACTGTAATAGGACTATGATGAGTGCAAGCTCTGAATCCCAATAGTGGAATACATTTAATATATATCCTCAATGACATATATTGTATATGCCACCAAGGACAAGTCCACTTGACCTCACTCTTAAGGATGGCACCTATCCAATTGACCCACCCATTGAATGTCATTGTCCTTGCCTTACTGAAGGTGTAGCCTCTACTTATATGGCTACGAGGTGTATATCTCTATGGATCACCTACTGGTGGTGCCAGAATCCTTAGCTTCTCCTGAAGTAAGATCTAAACAAAATAAAAAAAATAAAAAAAAAAGATTGTTGAGTTAAAAACCTTGTGAAAGACTACTCAAGAAAAAATTAGAGCTACTTACTAAGCTAAAAACCCAAGGGTTAGTTTAAGCAAAACTTAAAGTTTAAAGCATAATTAGATAGCCCAATAAGCTTAAACCCTCACAAAAGGTGACTCATGCAAAAATTAAGGTAAAAATAAAGCTTTTTTAAGTTGAAAACCTATAAAAGACAGCTTAAAATTCATACTTGCTACAGTAGCAGACTACTATTGAAGCATCCAAACTTCAC
Organism: Dalechampia spathulata; assembly: GCA_948192965.1. Lineage (NCBI taxonomy): Eukaryota > Viridiplantae > Streptophyta > Magnoliopsida > Malpighiales > Euphorbiaceae > Dalechampia > Dalechampia spathulata. The sequence continues at coordinate 7,247 of CANYBF010133624.1, read as the reverse complement.
TCTATCCAACCCCAAGATCTTCTTTTCTATGATCATTGGAAAAGGGTTTAACCTTTGCTCTATCTAATCTATCACTGGACTAAACATCAAATCCCCATGGTTGGATGGGTTAATAAACCAAAACTATACTAGTAGTCTAAATCCAACAACCTTCAATCACGAAGAGGTAATCACCAACTTATGGTTGCATAGTCGGAAGATGGTGCTAAAATCTACAAAGCCCTCCATAGTTAGCAGTGACCTCATTGTAGTAGGGTTGATGTCAAATGCTCTACTTAGATACAAGACCACCTCTCCTATAGATGTTGACATAGTCAACATCACCATCATGCTACATGTGAGTCCAAGGATAGCAGCAAACTCCTTGTACATTAAACACAACTCTACGTGTTTAAATAGAAAGATATGGATCACTGGATCCTAACACTATACTACAATGTGTAGGAAAGCAAAATTAATGGAGACTTATTGGAATGTCTTTAAATAGTAAAGTCCAAATTCATTCACTTTGCTATACTCAGTATCACCCCATTAGTATGAGATAGTATGGAAGGCAGATAGTGATTGCTAGGTCATTATTTATTTCTACAAGGAAGAATGAGTATGTTATGTTCAAGCAAAGGAACAAACATGGAATTCACATATGAAGGTAGATAGTAGTAAACATGTTATGTGAAGATTTCACTATCAAATCTATGAAAGGTACAGGGTCAAAGCCTTCAAGTAATTTATCACCCAAATTGTACACCATAGATTAAGTATACTAAGTTTAAACTTATTCACATCACGATAGTGGCTCTGCATTGCATGATCATATAGGTGTATAAGACACACATACATGCATAAGCATTCTACATAACACATGCTATAGCTACTTACATGTAGTTCTATCATCTCTGCATTATGATGTTGGGGTAGCCTAGTTAACAGCCAAGAGATATCTGTTATGACATCCTAAGGCACTTGCATAGGTCATCAATAATTATGATAAAGATCAATAAAATTAAGAGCATGCCAATGTATGAAGAGCTACTTCCATGGATGGTGTTTGGAGGAGTGAATGCAACTTTCTCTCTCTTTGGTACATGGAATGTCACCTCATAAAGATACCCATCTCTATCGTATGATTGTATTTAGGGATCTAATGGCCATAAAAGTTATCCCTCAAGAGAATCTTATGGGTGTCTAAACTTAGGGGGTACCTCAAGATTCATGGCCTCAGTCTCTAGTGCTACCCCAGATGTAGTGCCTCATGCTCTCTTAGAAGCACCTCTTCCTTGAAAGCTTCTAGTAGCATTAACCAAGCCATGCAATACTCTCCCACCGCCTGAGGTGATAGGTCAACCTATAGATCTACCATCTCTGGTACTTTATCCTTTATAGGTAAATAGATCTACATGCCCCATCAATCATGCTTGGATGAAGGTCGAATAGTCCACAAGAAACCTTGATAGGTGGTCACTCCTTGGGATGCCCATTAATGCAGCTATAATATATGGATTAAAATTAATACATGATGACCAGAACATTATCCAAAGTAGTGTACCAGACTACATATGTCTTTCTGAGCCTTGACACCAATCAATGATGCAGTCTCCCAAATAGAATAGTTAGCACTTTAGAAACTCAATCAACATATGTCGCTTATCTCTTTAAGCTAATACCTCAATGTATTTAAGAAGGAGTTAAGATGAACCTATATGCAACCAACAGCTATCAACCAAAATTTAGTAGACTGATATTCAAAAATTCAAGTGTTTTCTTTAAACCATTTCAATTCTAATTTCACTAATAAATTCTTTTTCTATTCCTAGCATAAACAGGAAATTGATCATATATATGATTAGATTTAGTCAAACCATTGACCACTGGTCAAGTCACTAACTAAAAAGTGCTAAACCCAACTAGTGGGTTCTAAATACTATCTTTAAAGATGCAAGGCATACATATGATGGCACGAGCACAAGAGCCAGCAATTGTTCACCATGAACCAGCAGATGCTCACCCCTGATCCAGTAGTTGGTCACTCAGGTTCTGTAGTTGACCATCTAATCCAATAATAATCATCAAAATTAAGCAATTGATTCTTAGACTATGGCAGCAAGCTTTTAAACTCAAACTTTAGATGATTTTTGAGCCTTACAGTAAAGCCATCAGTTTAGTAGTTGATCATGATCAGTATTGATCACCTAGCCTAAGAATCAAGATCCTAATGGCATAAATAAATTACAAGGCTTAACATGAGCATCTTATAACAATCACTATTAATCACCTAACCTAAGCATCAGGCTCCTAGTGCTAGAATTGGATTGCAAGCTTTAGCATGAGCACCACATATCAATCAGCATTGATCACATAGCTTGAGCATTAGGCTTTTAGTGGCAGAATTGGGTTATAAGCCTCAGTATGAGCACTGTGCATCGATCAACATCGATCGCCTAGCCTGACCATCAGGCTCCCAATATTAGTATTAGGTTATAAATCTTAGTATCCCTAGGGAGTCATCTTTTGATTTTTTATCAACTTTCAAGCCTTAGCATGAGCATCCTTAATGAATTATCTCTAATGGAGCATTCTTAATTCCCAACGGATTGTACTTCCTTCCTCATGGAGTTGTAAGCCTCAATATGAGCATTCTATGAGTCTCAACATGAGCATTAGTCAAGTATTATCCTTGCCTTTTAGTTAAAATCTATGTTATAATTAGGTCTCATTCTGTCAATTTTGTTTGTGTCGCTCTAGAATGATCCTAATTAGGGGGTAAATAGTTGACCTTGAATTTTCACCCGCGTGCGTGCATTCTTAGATTTTCTTCAATACGACTTAGTATAAATCTCCATTTTTGAATCTGAGTTGAATACATGTGTTTTCAAATATCATAAGCTATTTGGTCATAGAATGTATATAGTTTTTCACTTCAATAAGTCAATGCATGAAGTTAGCCTTTTTGTGTGTGCCTAATGTGAACTTGTTCTTTCCTCGATATGACTCGATATAAGTTCTTGTTATTCAAAATCAAGCTAAACACATATATTTTAGGGCCACTTAAGTCATTTGGACATATAGCACATCCAATTTATGGGTCAAGTAAGTAAGCATATGAAGTACCTTTTCAACTTTATGCATGAAGTTAAAAAATGACTCATTTTTCCCACATTGCTTTCTTGCTTTGGTGCATTCTCCATTGGCTCTTATAAATACCCTTTAGGTATTAGCATTTGGATGACTTTTGGATCAATTTTAAAGTAAAACTCTACTAAAATTAATCCTCAATTAATCATACTTAATTAAGCTTTTAATTAGGTAATTATAGACTAATTAATCACTCTTAAACCCTAATCAAGTTTGAAAGTTGAAGATTAAGGCCTCATTAGCATTGGTGAGTGTGTATTTAATTCTAATTTCTCTTCTTCCTCTTGATTTTTTCCTTATTTTAATGGGTTTTGCTTATGATTTTCATGATTTATGAATGCCACGGTAGCTTTTATGGTATCATAATTGTCTGAATAATTTGTGACAGTCAAACATTTGGCTTTCGTTCATGTTTTTACTAAAAAACTTAATTTTATCTTCTAACAAAAAACTTCATGTGATAAATATACTACTTTGTGTGATGTATGTAGTTTATTTTGTTTGTTTCATGCGATACACATACCACTTTATATGACTTATATACCTTTATCTTCATTTTATGTGACACATAAATTACTTTTTGTGATGCATGTATTATTTTAGGCTTGAAAAGACATTAATTTTCAATCATTTTTTCACTTTGATTTTTAATTCATTTGAAATTTTCAATAGCATTTAAGATCTCATAGTGATCTTAATGATTAAGATTCATCATAAATTATTCCAATTTCATTCATTTTGACTTCAAAGTAAATTAATCAAATTAAATGCTATTTTTTGTTTGATTTAGTTACAATTAGTCTGATTGAGATCAAATTGGATGTTGATCATATCTCTAACTGATGCTTAATGATGTTAGAGTCTTTGAATTTTGATTTTCATGATCAATTTGATTGATTTTGCTATTAAATCAATTCAATTTTCCTTCATTCTTCAATTAAATACCACTTTAATTGTAATTAATGGTTTAATTATTAGACTCGATTTGATGTTAATTATATTTCTAAGTGATGCATCATGATCTTATAATTTTTCAATTTATATCTAGGTTCAAATTTTGCTTAAGAATTGATTGAGTTGCTAAATCAAATTTTCAAATTGAATGCTATTTAATTTGATTTTCATGTTATTTGGATGATTGAATTGACTCGGGAAGTAAATTGAGTTTGATTAACTTACTAAGTGTGATTTTAAGAGTTCCCTCATATATTCATGATGTTTTCCCAAAATCCTCTTTTATTGCTTAACAATTTTTGTATCCCCTATCTCTCTCTCAATCCCCTTCTTTATGCCATTGTTTAATTCATGTTGTTATGCTCAATCATGCAGCTATGCTTATTTTTCTATATCTACTATGATATATACCGTTTCTACTATGATACATGTCATCTTTTATATGTTATGCTTATGTCATGTTATTCTTCACATGTCATGCTTATGCCATGTCATTTTTCACATATCATGCTTATGTCATATCATTTTTCATATGTTATGCCTATGCCATGTCATGCTTATATCATATCATTCTTCACATATCATGTTTATGCCATGTCATTCATTTACATGTCATGTTTATGCCATATCATTCACATTTGCTATAATTATCATGTCATGATACCATGCCACATTCACCATGATTGCCATATTATAATTGTTATGTTATATTCATTATGATTGTTGTCATGCTATGTATGTTATGTACTTTATTAATGTTTATGAATGTTTACCTTCCTAAGGTAATTAACTCAACTAAAATAGAAAAATCAAACTTAAAACTTTGAGAAAAATACATCTTCAACATCTAAACCCATCTTTGAAGGGTTTGACTTAGCACTCATGTTATGGTTCGGTTGAACCAAATTCAAAACCATATAGTGGTGACTCCATCTTACAACCTTTATCAGGTCCATTTCATACCTCAAGGTAGACCCAGACCCCAATGTCATCTATCATAAGCCTCACTCTAGGTCACGACGAGAGTTCTATCCATACTACTAAATCATATTTAAAAGAATAAAACATTACCATTTTGATATAGTAATCTTATAGCCACTTTGGCCAAGGAAGCCACTACTACTCTATCTAGCCTAAGAGGAGTAATTTATAAGAATAATGATACCCTAAGAAAATGAATTTATAGTAGAGCATGCAATCTACTACTTAAGCAAGAAGTGAATGCATACATAATACAAATACAATATAGTAAAAACACTTAACATGGTTATAGTTTATGTGATGAAGAAATTAAAACATTACTTCCAATCCTACCAAGTATAAGCAATCTATAAGATTGATCCCCATGAAATACCTTTATGAATCTCTTTGCATGCAAGGAAGTTCGCTCATTTTATTATTTAGTTTTGATGTATAGTATGCAACTAAGAAAAGTAATTAAATATGGAATGATTGCTAAGCTTTTAGAATCCAATAAGTTGGATGACTCAAAGACTTTCAAAATAGTTCTTTTCAATTAGAACTTGTCAAAAATCAATATATAAAAATGGAAAATTTACTTTGATGGTGTAATAAATAAGAAAGGAATTGGAATTAGAGTTATGGTAATCCCTTTAAAAGGAGAGCTAATTTTACTTTCAAAATGATGGAGCCTTCCAATCATAAATAACCTGGTCAAATATGAAGTTTATCTATTTAGCCTTGAAGACATACTAATGATTGACACCGTTGAAGTCAAAGTATTTGGTGATTTAATGCTTATACTCTGTTAATCCATGGTTGAGTGGGAATTCAAAGAAGAAAGGCTAAAACCCTATGTTGAATACATAAAGCCCATGATCTGTAACTACAGTTAAACTATATTAATCCACACTCCTCATGCTAAGAGTCAAATAATTGATGCCTTACCTAATTACCATTAGTATATGAACAATAATGGAGTTAAATCTAGCCAATCATCATTAACTAGTTGAGAATCCCTTGTTATTTGGGAGAAAGGGTGATGATGTTCAAGAAATATGATAAATCCATGGTATACATATATCATGAATTACTTGAAAAATGGAATTTATACAAAAGATGCTAATAAGATAGATAAACTAGATGCATGAAGGTTAGCAATGAATTGCATACAATTTATACAAAAATGCCATGAATGTCATATACATGATGATCTATGCCATGTGCCTTAGTTCAATTATAGAATTTGAGAATTTCATGTTCATTCTTAGCTTGGTAGTAGACATGATGGGGGAGATCTATTTGAATGCCTGTCACATCCTCATGTTTAGTACATATTGCTTTAATATTTTGAGTGATGTGAATTACATTTTATATGATCGTAAATTAAAGGATGATGTAGAATTATGGAAAATATGCGATTAGAACGTGTATAAAATGATAATTGATAAACATTATGGTAACGATATGAAAATAATTAACAAATTTTCTAAATGATGATAATTTAAAGAAATATTATGTTAAGTACACTTAAAATATTTAAATACATTTAATTACGATAAATAATTTGACATACGTACAATTATGTATGATAGTGTACGTACGTATATAAATATAAAGATATAAAGAATTAAGATAAATGATAAATGTATAATGAGTATGCATAATTTAATAATTATGTATAAATTAAGGAAAGGTATAAATAAATGAGATAATGAAATAAACAATTAATTGAACGTATGTATAATCGTATATTAAAATATACATATGTATGTAAAATGTAAGAAAATAGAATTTTGGATGAAATTAAATATATTAAGAGTCTATATGTGTTGACCCTGACTTTTCACCATTGTATGATTTTAGATCTTTATTGATTTGACTAGGATTTAGTCCCTGGTATCGATCCCGATTATACATATAAACCCCTATAACTTCCTCTGTGTGTTCTGATGAATGGAACATTTCAGAACTGGTGGGGCCCACCATGGCGCCTGGCGGGACCCGCCATCTATTCTGAGTGTTCTGTGCATGCAGAACACCCTCCCCTGCCGTATACGGGGACAAAACACTTGAAATGCGGAGTATTGCATTTTTGGCCCTGGGTACTATTCATCATGAATAGTACATAGGTGGGGCCCACTAAACAGAAGCGGGGCCCGCAGTCCCCAATAACCTATTCTGTGTGTTCTGTACTTACA
>CANYBF010133591.1:0-13876 GCA_948192965.1 Dalechampia spathulata | reverse complement strand
ATTTTTCCTTAACTTTTATCTCTTAAAAACTTTGAATGAAGATTAAGCCTTAAATTACCAAATATACTTATCTTATGTCCAATTTAGTTCATATACCATATGCTATTTATTAACTCATCATTAAGAATTTCATTTAACCTTAATTAAAAGTTAATTTCTTAAATCATACTTAAATTTAATCATTTAATCCATAGTTCTTAAGTCATATACACCTAAAATGATATTAAGCCTTAAATCATTAATTTTTCTTAGCTTAAGCTTTAATTTCATCACTTTCTTTGCTATTAACTTTATGTTTTTAGTAAATTATCTTTAACATCATATTTGAAACTTACCAACCATTAAAATGTTTCTTGAAAGTTTCAGCCAAAGTGAAAATCACAAAGCACACACACCCATACAACCACAACTCACTTTATTTCATGTCCTTTACAATCCTAACTCATCTAACTAATAAAACATCAACCAAAATCCATCAAAAATACTTCAAAATTTTCAAAAAGAACTCAAATCATACCAAAAATTCATAAATCAAGTGGATCCAACACTAAATCATACTTACCAAGCTCACCTTTAAACCCAATAACTCAAATCTCAACTTTAACTTCTTCTTCTTTGGATTTAACTATGGATCTATGTGGATCTTCACTTCTTTTACCTCCTTAAAGTTTTTTCCCACCTTAAAACAACATGCATGTGCTTAACATAGTTAGATCTAACCATAAAATAAGTCAAACTTCAAGGAAAGGTTACGGTTTCCATCAAAAGTGTATGGATCTTCATGATTTTGAGTATAACTTAAAGATCCATTAAGAAAAGGTTTTGGTCATGATGGAAAACAAAGAAAACTAAAAGTATTTCAATATTAACTTGATGTATACTCAAAAACCTTGCTAGATCTTGAAAAATCCGAACCAAAAGAGGAAGAAAAGCTTGTAGATTTTGGCTTCTTCAAGGATTAGCTTCGGTTTTTCACTTAACAAGGAAAAATAAAGAATATCTTGACTTGAACTTAAGATTTACTAATAGAACTAGCTTAAAACATATTGTTTTGAAGAAAAAATGAAGATTTGATAGAGCTTAGGTTTGGTTATTTTAAAGAAGATGAGGATAGGTTAGGAGAAAGAGAGAAAATGAAGAAACGACTTAAGAAAGATAAAGATAAGATAATGATAAGATGAAGAATGAATGGTATGCTACGGCCAAGGAAGGATAAAGGAATGAAATTTAAGTCCAAATCAGAATAAAATTCGTTTGAAATGAATCCCATTTGGAAAAATTCCCATTTTAGTCCCTATACACCTCCAAAACTTCATTTTATCCCCTATATGTATATATACTTGTATTTAACTTAAATCCACCAATATAAAACCTTAAATTTCATATTATACACTTAATATATACTCCTATACATCTTATTTTAATTTAAAATATCATCCATCAATTCCCTCAATCAAATAAAATATAATACTTACCTTCTCTTTCCATCCACTAACACTAAAATCCAAAACTACTTTTTCAAATACCTATACACTTTTTCAAATACCAATCCCACTACAAATTTAATATACCAATTCCAATCTAACTTAACTTATTCTATTTTCAATTATATTTATCTATTTATCTACTTACATAACACTAATTAACTTATTAACTTAATTATGACATCACTTATACCACTTATGACATCGTTATGATATCATAACTAAAAATGCTAATTATACTTTTCTAATATTTAATTTTTATTAAATACTCATACTAATACAGTATACATTCATAATTATTCATTTTCATCAGCTTACATCATGCTTACATCATTATCACTCAATTATGATATCATAATTAATTTTTAATTCAAATTTTCTACAAGTTGTATATATCAAATTCATATTAAAACAATCATCTTGAACTTACTTAATTAATCATATTAAGTATTTTCATCATCAAAAACATCAATTTATCATCGTTAGGGGTCGTTTCAATGGTTTTCGTCAAAATTTCAATTTTCAACTTTTAAGCCATAAACTTTAATCTCATCATATACTTATCATCATAATCATAATTTCACATCATTTTCACACCAATAACATGTGAAACAAGAAATTCAACCAATTCATGAATGCAAAGTGTGTGTTCATTTCAGGATGTGATAATATGTATATGGTAGTAAAAACATTTTAAGATTTTTATAAGAAAACATATTTTTACATAGATCATTATAATCGATTTCAGCAAACACAACATAAAAGAAAGGAATAGGGCATTTGGTTAAGTAACACTTACATCAATGTCGATCTCCTTCATTCTTGACTATCTGGAAAATTGTAGGAAACATTTCAATCCCCAAACAAGAGGATCTCCAAACTATCCATACAAGAAAGAGGTCACTTAGTAATCATAATTACATAAGCAATGTTTCATAGATTAGTAGAAACAAAGCAAAAGAGAAGAGAAGAGAATGAATGTATTAATTTGAATTCTTTAATCTTCAATCCTTGAATCTGAGTTCCAATTATTTATTTTTGCTTCAATTTCTATTTCTTTTTAGCAAAATAACAGGTTATGTAATCTAAAATTAGGTTATAATTAAATACAATAAGGCTTAGGTGGCATTAGGATTGACTAGACAACTTATGTATCATAACATATAAGCTAACTTGATTCAGTAAATATGTGATGTGTCCAACACATCCTAAAACCCTAATAAGGTAATATGATAATCATATGACCCTCCTTCTTTAGTTAATTCATGCATATGTAAGTTATACGATACATACATATGATAAATCATGTGAATAGCACATGCATTACATATGCTACTTAATATATTGCATATTAAGAGTTCTACTTATTAGAATTGCATGACATTGGTAGCAAATCAAAAATCTTTTCATTCTTTATCCAATAAACACATTGAATCATTATTCTTTCTCTATTACTGATCCCCTAACTTTTATGTATGACCTTTTGAATTCTTAACATGTTAGCAACATATTATAATATTATTAAATAATATTTAATAATATTATATGTACGTCAAGAGCAATGTCTAGTCATACATCATGACTAACCAAATGTCAAGAGATCATTATTTGACTATAATCCTTCCATATCAGATATCATTACAATAAACTCCTTTCACCATCTACTATCTCATTTAGGTTTGAGTATAGATTAATATCAAATCAATGCATAATCAAGTATGTTAGATTATGCCTTAAACTCTATGTTTCATATAACATAATCTTTATGCCTAAAATGTCATTGTGAATCATATTCACTACATTACATTCTACTATGGCTAGAGATTCCTGAATTAAAGATTATTATATGAACTATTGAGATAAATCCCCTATGATTAATCTAGAGTGATGAATCCTTTATTGATCTACAAATATCTTCAACTACTTTATACTATACCTAACCTTCCAATTATACATACCTCCTTTGAAAGAATAAAGCATAGGAGTTAAAGCTTAGCAATCCATAGCTAAGGTAACCTTGATATCTCAAGTTTCAGGATACTTATACTATTTATATGAGTGAGATTTATGTTTCACAAATATAGATTAATCGTCCATATGAAAACTCACTAGTAAGGCCTTTAATGAATTAGTATTATACTATTCATTTTATTTTTACTTTAGACAACTCATGTTATAGTGAATGAGCATCATTCCTTAATGGAATTATAACATGTGTTGATCTACCCGCATCAATCTTATTAATTCTTTGATTAGGGTAATTTAGATATTAAATTTTTATATATAATAAAAATTTCATATCATAAACTCTTTATGAATTTCCCTTGTAATGTTTTAATAACTTGAACTTTATTATTTAGTTTAATTCTCTAAGCTTATATTTGGAATAATAGAAAATGGAAAGGAAAGAAAAAATGAAGGGAAAATAAGGAGGTAAAGTAAAATTACCCTATTTGGAAAGAACAGAAGAAAAAGGGAGAGGAAAAAAAATAAAAATATTTTCCTTTCAAAACATTCCTCCTAAATCAGAAGGAAAAAAGTCTCATTTGAAGGGATTTTACTGTTCAATGTACTTTTACCAAAGTAACCTTCTCTTTCTTAAGTTTAACCTAATTTTATTTACCATCCTCCTCTCCTTGTTTCTATCATCCTCCTTTGTTTATTTCTACAGTGTTGCTTCTCCCATCTGGAACATCTACTACCCATCCTTCTATTATCTCTTCTGAAGAATAAGATCATTCACATCTAAATCTATATCACTTCATAAGACCATCCTCCCTGCAATTATCTATTATGTTTCTAGTTTCCTATAATTTTTTGTGAAGGGCCCCAGTCTCGAATCTCATAAATTAGAATGCATAAATTAGAGCTAAAAGAATTACATTATTTGTATGATATGTTAATCTAGTTATAAATTATTTTGTAAGATTATTTTATCTAATTTTTCCAGTTGCCAAATTATGTGTGTTTTATTTTCCTTTATTTATCATCTCTATTTTTTTCAATTCAAAATTCATATAAAACCTATCAATGTTTATCATATACAATCCAAACAAGTTCTTATTAGTTAATTAGGCTCTACACATTAACATGTTACAGTCTTGGAAATGATTCCTTTTGGATTAATTACTTGTAACACAACATTGGTTGATAAAATAAAAATAGCTATCATGAGATACAAGCAGCCAAATTGTACCCTGAACTTCTCAAAGTTTAAAATTCTAGAATCCTTTTCATGCTTATTTTAATATTTTGGAATATTATACCTCGAGTTAAACCTTGAACTTCTAAAGGTCTAAAATTCCAAAACCACTTTTGTTCTTATTTTAATATTTTGCAATGTTGTACCTCGAGTTTTATCTCAAACGTTTAAGGTCTAAAAAGTTTATAATCAAAACATATTAGCTTAAACTAGTTTATAAGGAATCAGTTTGGAGGTTAACGCTGAAGGGTCTACTATTGCAACAAAATGCTAAAGCAAGACTAGGAATGGAAAAGTAAATTAGACTTACAAAATACCCAGTTGCATCACATTCTAATGAGCAATCATCATTGCTTACATACAAATAAGGGTGTAAATGAGTCGAGCCAAGCCGAGTATTCAATTGTTCAAGCTCAGCTCATGAGATTTTAATTAAGCTCGACCTTGGCTCAAGCTCGAAATGTCTTTCAGTATTGAAGTTCGAGCATAAGGCTCGAGCTCAGCTTAACTAACGGCTCAAATTTTTGATTTTAATTCTATTTAAAATTTTAGCTCAAGCTTAACTCGAATTTTGGTTTAAGCTCGACTCAAGCTCAACTTATTTTCATACTTGAATAAAGCTAAAAAATGATTTGAATCTAAGCTCACATTGAGGCTCCTAATTGAGCTCAAAAACAAGCTCAAATTATGGCTTGAAAATAAGATCGAGGCTAGAAAACAATTTCAATAATACACTTTAAAAATTAAATATATATTAGATAGATAAATATTTCTTTAAAAATAATATATATTAAACATTAATTTTAAACTTGTTAACTTTATAACATAATAATTCAATTATAGTATTTTAACATAAAATATTCAAATTATTTATTTAATTTTTAATAAATAATTAATATTCTTAAATTTTTAATTTATCAAATTAAATAAAATGACTATAAGTTTTATAAAAATTAATAAAATTATTTATTATTAAAAAATAAGTTAAAATACTTTGTTTAAAATTCTAAATTTTTATTAAGTATATAAATAAGTTATTTAAATAATATAGAGAAGGTTGATATTTGAGATAATATGAATAATTATTATATAAATTTCTTAAAATATATGATTATTTATGGATAAATAAATTTATAAATAATGATAATTAATATTTATTATATATAAAAGATAGATAATTAATGTTTATTTTTTAAATGTAAAAAATATAATTATTTATAAATTACATTAATAAATATATTTCCCATTTGTAATATTTATAATTAATTTTAAATAATTTCAATTTATAAAATATGAACATGAATCATTAGTGTTATAAAGAAAAAAATAATCATTTAATATTTAAAATTTTAAAGAATTTAATGGTATTTATTTAATAATAATATAAAAGTAGATATATGATATTTTGTAAATACAATTCTTATATATTTACTTCAATCATTAATAATTTATTGAATCATGTTCTTCTTTCATCATAAATTATTGTTAGTTTTATAAGATAATATATTCATTAGCTAACTTAAAAGTACTATTTGTATTGAAATTTTCATACTTTAAACAATTTATTTGTGTTAGTACTATTAAATATAATACATGACTTGAATCATATGATTTTAAGTGCTAAATAAATAGATTGTATCTATATTAATTGTATTTATTTAAATTAAAAATAAATATTTTGTACAACATTAATTCGTAAATTATTTATACATATAATAATATAAAACTAATTTTTGATATAAGTAATATATTATTAATTACTATATACATATATTTCTTGAATTTAGCATTCATATATAAATAAGTTATTAATATTATATAACAAAATGAATTATATAAAAATAATAAAATAAACGAGTTAGCTCACGAGCTTATAAACAAGCTATTCCACGAGCTAGCTTACGAGCTTATAAATGAGCTAGCTCATGAGCTCATAAATGAGCTGGCTCACAAGCTCACAAACGAGCTGGCTCACGAGCTTACATAGATCAAGTATCAATGAGCTTAAGCTTGGCTTATTTATAAAATGAGCTTCAAAATCAAGCTTGAGCTTAGCTTATTTAGCTTAACGAATGAGCTCGAACAAGCTTTTATTGAGTTGAGTATCAAGTAGCTCACAAACAGCTTGACTCATTTACACCTCTACATACAAGATATGAAAATTAAGCTAATGAAAGTTTAATAACATAATTAACAAAATTATAATTTAACAAAAGGGGTCACCAATAATAACATGATGAGTTAAAAAGGATAATTTGAACCAAATACTATATGGTGTAATCCCAAGAGGTAACACACAAGTTATAGTGGTTTAACACTCAAATTGCCTATGTCCACTCTCTTAAGTAGTAACTTAAAGTTTCATTAAATTTTTCTATAATTACAAAGATAGATTCCTCAATCAAGAATCCAAACCCTAATGTTTCCAAGGCTTACACTCAAACATTTACAATAGAGATCAATCTCACAAGATTTTTCTTTCAATTATAACAATAAAACTCAATCAGTAGCTTTCATCAATCCAATACAAAGAAATCAAAGTAGGGCAATAAATGAAGCTTAAGAGGGCAAGAGTGATTATAAAGAGAGAGAGTTTAATAACATAAATAGTCAAGTTACTTACTTGAAGAAGTGAATTGCCAACATTAAATATGCTTCTCTCATAATAAGAGTTCATTACTTTAAGCATTTAATGTAAATAGTTCTGTTGAAATGCTTTTAATTAAGACAGAAAAGTTTCTACCCAGTGTTGTGTACGATCGTACGTCTAAGTGTACACCCGTATGGCTCATAAAATCCTAAATGTCAATTTAGATAATGGTTATGGTATGACCATATAGGATAAGTGGTACATGGTACTAAACCTTCTGCCAAAAATGCAAACTCAAGTAGAAATGCTCAAATGCACTTGGTTTGCACGTACCAACTAATGGTACAACCATACATGTCAAATGTTAAATGAATTGCTTATTAACATTAAAATCAATAATCATGGGGCTAATAATCACCTCCTTTTTGATGTTAACAATCAATTCACTTCAAAAAAAACAATCTCCCTCTCACTTTAAGCATATTAACAATCAGCCATAAAAAAAACTTAAAGAGAGAGATTTACATATGGCATAAACATAATCTACTAAATAAATAGAGTTCAAACAAAGCCATACATGGCATAAATAGAGTTCAAAATAACTAATCAATGCAAAAACTAAACATGTCCAAAAGAAAAAAGTAATCCAATCATTCAATCCTAGCAATCAAAGTACGTCTCCCCTTTTGGTAATAGCAAAAAGCATCAATGAGAAAGAGGAAAAGATGGACCAAGCTGGGATTGAATATACTATAATGTAGCAGTAGTTGAGGAGTAGAAATCCTGGAATTCTTTATTATACTGGTGAAGTCTCTAATTAAACATATCAAATTGGGACTCTATCTTATCAAAGCATTGATCAAATCCATCCATGCAAGAATTAATAGAAGCAAAATGTTGAGTGAGTAAGTCCATCACAAAGGAAGGAGTAGAAGACTCATCAGCAATAGAAGAAACACCCTTACTCTTACACTAAATGCAAGGCTATCTCATAATGAGCTGAATCATTAGGTGAGCTAGTAGAAGGATGAAAGATAGTAGGAGTGTCATTCTCATAATACTCAACATTAGAAGGAATAGGAACATTCAAGAGCCTTAGCACTATATAATGCAACAATGTCATTAGGCAAACCATATGCCAAAATATGCTATAGACACCTCTTAATATACTCTTTGTGAGGAGTATAGACACCTAAATGGTTAGACTCAAGAAGTAAGGCATGCTTAATAAAAGATAGATCAAGATTTAGACTATGAAGACCAAGAGAAGGAGCATTAGAAGGAAGACCCTTCAAGGTATGACAGATATGAAGAATGTGAGGACCATACAAAACAACATGACTAGGATGATTATGATCACTAACTTTAATAAATTGCTCCTAAAGCCAATAACCAATTTGGATACATGACCTAGTGACCATAGAGTATAAAAGTAGTAAATCAAGACCAGTCATTGTATCATTGCAATCAATCCATCCAAATAAGACATATGAAATAAGACAATGATAATAAAATAAAGTAGGAGATTTAAAAAAAGAGGCCTTAAGCCTAAAAGCATGAAAAGGGATATTCAAAGCAATATCCTTCCAAAAAGCATGCTTATCAAAATTGACAAAATTGGCACTTTGAATGCCATCCTCATGAAAATTGAAAATTTTATCAAATTGAGCTTTAGAAGCTCATATGGATGAAGGAACATTTTGAAAGTGCAAGAGTACCTAGATTTATACATTTCAAGCATAAAAGTATACAATAATTCAAGAGTCAAGCTATTAATGCACTGATTATTAAGAAACATAATTTTTGACCAACCTATATTTGATAAATAGCACCTAACTTCATCCTCAATATCAATAAAATGAATAGTTGAAGCACAAGAAAACCAACAAGGAAGAAAGCATTTATGAGATAAAATATCTTATCATTTGATAAATTCAGGACCACAGAAAGGAGGAGGTATTTCCTTACGTCCATCTGATTGGGCACTCTTCCTTTTATCTTTCAGTTGGGAAGAAGAACAGCCCTTAGAACCCTTGAAGAAATGAGTAAAAAATAAGAGAAACTAAGGTGTTTCCGGCGAGGAGAGAAAAACTTGAGACATGCTTGAAACTGGAGAAAGAATGACATAACAAGGAAGAAAAATGAAAGTGAAAACTAAATTTTATGAAGAAAATCAAAGTAATAAGCTAAAAAAATGAGCCAATTTGGTGAGGAATTAGAGAGAAAATAGGGAGAAAAGAGAAAAAATCGAGAGAGAAATGACGGTGAGAGAGAAAATTTTGATTTAGATGTTTTGAAATTAAGGCTGCAAAATTACATATGAGCATACCAAATATCATGTATGGTCATATAGCAACAACTAGGAAATTATTTTTAAAAAAATTGAGTTGTACATGCATAATAAGAAGAGCGTATTATCGTACAAGAGCTATTGAAAAAATTCAAAGCTGTAAAAAATCAGGCATACGGGCATACCAAATGAAGCTTATGACCATACACAGCCACTGAAACTTTTAAAAAATAGAAAAATTAAACATATAAGTGTACCAAAATTTTTTTATAGCCATACATCAACTATTACTAGATTTTGCTAAAACAAAAAAGAAGGCATATGGGTGTACCAATCAATACGTACAACTGTACGAAGGCTTCTGTGAAAAAATTTTAAGAAAAACAAAAGATGAAATATTCAAGACAAAGAGCTTGTAAAGTTGTACCACCACTTGTATGCCCGTACAGAGACACAAAACAAGTCTTAAAAGAACTTTTAAGGAATTTGAAAGAATCAATTATTGAGAAAACATAAAGAATGAAATTTAAATACAAAATCATTTTAAGAAGGATCCATATATCATCCCTAATTCATGCTTAATGAAGTTTAGCCTTTCCTCACAAAAAGGTTTAGTAAATATATCGGTAAGTTGTTGAGTTATGTCAACAAATTCTAACACAACCTTCCTTTTTTGCATATTATCACGTAAAAATTGATGCCCAATGTTAATATGCTTACTCCTAGAGTGTTGAATGAGATTTTTGGGTAAATTTATAACACTAGTATTATCACATTTAATAGATCTACATGAAATATATAAATTATAGTCTCTCAATAATTATTGAATCCATAACACTTAAGCATAACAATAACTAGCAGACATATATTTAGCTTCAGCAATAGATAAAGCAACAGAATTTTATTTCTTGATAAACTAAGAAACTAAGAAATTTTCTAGAAAATGATATTTACCAAAGGTGATTTTTCTATCTAACATATTTCTAGCAAAGTCAACATCAAAGAAAGCAATCAAGTTAAATAAAGTACTTTTAGGATATTGCAAGCCATAAGCAGAAGTGTCAATCAAGTATTTAAAGATGCATTTAACAATAGACAAAAGAGATTCTCTAGGAGAAGCTTAGAATCAAGCACATATACATATTATAAACATGATATCAGGTCTAGAAGTAGTTAGATCGAGAAAACTACCCATCATACCTCTATATTTCTTTTGATCAACAAGTTTGCCACTTTCATCTAAAGATAAATTTGTAGTTATGCTCATTAAAGTTTTACTTGACTTAGCGTCATTCATTCTAAACCTTTTGAGCATCTCTTGAGTATATTTATGTTGGTTAATAAAAATGTCACCTTGACATTACTTGAATTAAAGTCCTAGAACGTATTTCAACTTTCCCATCATGCTCAACTTAAACTCCCCCTATATACACTTATAAAATTCCTTGCATAAATTTTCATTAGTAGCACCAAATATAATATCATCCATATAAATTTGCACAAAAAGAAGATCATGTTCATAATTTTCAATAAAAAGAGTAGTGTTAACTTTTCCTTTTTCAAAACCATGATCAATTAGAAAAGAACTTAGCCTTTCATACCAAGCTCTTGGAGCTTATTTTAGGCCATACAAAGCTTTAATGAGTTTATAAATATGATTAGGAAAATTGAAATCCTCAAAACCGAAGGGTTTGTACAACATAAACTTCTTCTTCAATAAAACTCCATTTAAAAGAATTTGAAGTTCATGTATGATGCATATGCTAGCAACATCCATATTGCTTCCAAGCGACCTATCGGGGCAAAGATCTCATCATAGTCAATCCTGTCTTCTTGACTATAACCCTTTGCAACTAGTCTAGCTTTATTTCTAGTTATGGCACCATCCTCATCTAACTTATTTCTAAAAACCCACTTGGTACTAATAATAAAAATATTACTAGGTTTAGGTACAAAGGTCCACACCTTGTTTCTCTCAAATTGGTTGAGTTCTTCTTATATAGCAATCACCCAATTTTCATCATCTAGAGCCTCACTGATGGTCCTTGGCCATATTTGAAAGATAAATACAGTATTTTTATGAATTTTTTTAAAATGAGAGCAAGTGGTTACCCCTTTTGAAGTTTCACTAATAATATGCTCTTTGGGGTGCCCTTTCGTAAAGTGTCAATCCTTTGGTAGCTCATGTAAAATGTGTATGGTGGCAAGGTAAGGAGGAAGTTCATCATATTCTCCCTTTCTAACTTCCGTTATTACCACTTATTATAATTGATCCTGATGATCCTTTCTTGTTCTATGAAATTTCTTATGTCATCATCAAGCAAATCCTTTCTCGAATCAAAGGGATTAGTCTCTTCAAAAATTAAGGACCTTCTGTTAAAAATTCTGTAAGACTTGCTAGTAATGGTATAACCAAGAAAGATTCCCTCATCGATTTTTTAAGTCAAATTTCCCAAGGTTGTCCTTGGTATTTAAAATGTAGCACTTACACCTAAATACTCTAAAATATAAAATTCTTGGTCTTCCACTATTCCATAACTCATAAGGAGTTTTATTTAAATTAGGTCTTAAATGGACTTGATTTGAGACATAGCAAGTGGTGTTGACCATTTCAGCCCAAAAATATGAGGGTAAGTGATATTCATTGAGCATAATACGAGCTATGTCACAAAAGTCCTATTTTTCCTTTCCACTACCCTATTTTATTAGGGAGTTCTAGGAGAAGAGAAGTTATGGTTTATACCATGATTATTATAAAATAGTTGTCGCACCCTAATTTTGGACCGGCTTGACTCAGATCAGGTTCGGGATGATTTTGGACCATTTTGGGTTGATCTTAGGCCATTCCAAACTCATTCAGATCATTTCGGACCATTCTGGGCCAACTCTGGCCCATTTTAGGATGACACGTGCCGCGTATGTTTTAGCCCCACTGCATATGTACAAACATACGCGATCGCGTATGTTTTTAGGGTTTAGCATATGTAGACATACGCGATCACGTATGTTTTAGGGTTTCGCATATGTTGACATACGCGATCGCGTATGTCGATCGCGTATGTCTCTAGGGCAGCAAATTTAAAAGCTTAGGAACTCCATTCTGATAGGGTTGGCACCTTGGGACTTACGAGATTAGGGTTTCTGACGGCTGAAAAACACTCCTAAAGCTAAAATTTGATAGTTCTAAGCCATTAGGATTAATCAATTCACAAAAATCACTTAGACTTAGGTGGTTTTAATCCCTAAACTCGGAGCTTGGATTATTTTTTCTATTCCCTTACACTTGGAGCATAGGAGAATCTACAAGAGGTTGGTATTTTCATAGTGCTATTACTTTTATATTATTATTCACGTATTATTTGTGTATTATTTGTGTATTATTCTTGTATTATTTTCATATTTATTTATTTTATTTTCGTTTTTATTCGTCATGTACGATCGCGTATGATAATCTCAATATCATATGTGATCGCGTATGATCTTCCCATTCGCATATGTTCTATTTAATTTATTTTGTTTGCTGAATCATCTATGCCATGTTTTAAACCCTTTACGCATGCTTTTCTTATTATTTGCTTCATTCGTATATGATCATGCTCATTCGCATATGTTCAATTTTGTTCAATTTTTTGATTGACGAATGTCATATGTTATGTTTTAAGCATGCGTATATGATTTATTTTGCCTTTTGCCTCGTTCGCATATCATCATGTGCGATCGCGTATGATCTTAAGTTTCCAATTTTGTTTTTTGATTTTCGCATTTTCCTTATGTTAATTTAGGCATGTCTGCGTGATTTGTGTGTGATTTCGTGATTAGTGCCATTTATTATTTGCATTTGTTC
Organism: Dalechampia spathulata; assembly: GCA_948192965.1. NCBI lineage: Eukaryota > Viridiplantae > Streptophyta > Magnoliopsida > Malpighiales > Euphorbiaceae > Dalechampia > Dalechampia spathulata. The sequence continues at coordinate 466 of CANYBF010133591.1, read as the reverse complement.
CCTTTTATGCGTTTGTTTCCTATTTTACAGAATTAGGTTTAAACTTGGATGAAGTAGATGGGTTGGGCTCGAGGCCCAAAACCAAAAGGCAAACCCTTGGGACTTGGAAGAAGGAATTGGGCCTTGGGCCTAACACTAGGGTTTTTATTGTTATTTTGGTTGGGTTGTATTAAATACCCAAATTACTTTTATTTCCATTTAGTTGCTTTTCTTTTATTTTGGGTGGGTTGTATTTAAATACCCACACTTTATTTTGCTTTTTATTTTCCTGCCTTTATTGCTTTATTTATGCTTTCTTTATGCTTTCTTTATTGTTTATAACATGTGATGTGTCCTTTGTATGCTTTATGCCATGAAAGAGTATGCTAACAAACTTAAACCTAATCGCGTGTTTAGGAACTTTCATTGAGATTAAATAAGTGAACATAATAAAATGGAACGTTAATAAATTTGAAATCCCGAACCC
>CANYBF010133561.1:0-14239 GCA_948192965.1 Dalechampia spathulata | reverse complement strand
TGACTTACGCGGGTCGGCTGGTTCTTATTAAAACAGTGATTTATGGAGTCTTATCCTTTTGGCTCCAAATTCTGCCAATTCCAGCCACTATTCTCAGCAGGATTACTTCCTTATGTAGGAAATTCTTATGGGGCTCCAATTCAGCGAAAGTTGCTTGGTCTGACCTTTGTATGCCCACATCGGAGGGTGGTTTGGGACTTAAGGATTTAAAATCCTGGAACTCAGCTCTTTTGGCAAAAATCTTTTGGGACATTCACAGTAACAAATCCTCTCTTTGGGTTCGCTGGATTCATGGTTTTTATTTGAAGGGCAGCTGTGTATGGGAATTCCAATCACACAATCGGGACTCCCTCTTAACTAAGAAGTTGGCGCAAATCAGGGACTGCCTTTGCCAGAAATGGGGGAACTCCAGCCGAGCTATTGAATTTATGGAGCAGCATCAGCATAATGGCACACTTAAGGTCTCCTCTATATATGATGCGCTGAGAACAACCGGACAGCCTAGGCCTTGGTCGAAACTCATATGGACTTGCTTCATCCCTCCGAAATACTCTTTCATCGCATGGCTTGCTTTCAGGGATAGGTTACCGACTTTATGCAACTTGAGTTTTTTGAATATTAACCAGAATTGTGTTTTTTGCCACAGCTTTCCAAAAACTACGGATCACCTCTTCTTTTTATGCACTAAGGTTCGAATGATATGGGACCGCATCCGGTCATGGCTTGGGCTTAGAGGGGAGCTGTACACTCTCATTCGGGCAGCTAGAGTGCTTTTCCATTGTCACAAGGGGCAACGTTTGAAGACCAAAGCTATCAAAATTGTCTTTCTTGCTGTTATTTATTTTGTTTGGAAAGCTCGCAATGTAATTAGGTTTGAGCGTAAGGTCTTCTCCTTTCTGCAGATAATAGCTAGAATCAAAACTGATGTGTATAGTATTTTACACAGGTTATACCCACAGGCTACTATAGATTTTTGAGGCTATTTGTTTAGCCAGGTTTTGTTTTTGGTTTTGTTACTGATCCTTTTGGATCTCTTGTAAGTTGGGGTATGCCCCTCCTATTGATGTTTTTTTTTCCTTGGTTAATACAATTTACCTTTTAACCAAAAAAATAAAGCCATGAGAAAATAGTATATCCTTTAAGTATAAATATGTAAATATTATGCAATATTTTCATAAAATAAATAAAAACTCAAAAATATGTAAATTAACTATATTATTTTTAAAATCAATTAAAAATGACTAAACACACAACTTAAAATAAGCTTAAACTAAATAAAAATGAGATGATAACATTGTGATTGGTTGAGTAAAGATATTCGAAGATTATTGATTAATTTTTACATCGACCTTAGTTAGTTGGATGAAAAAGAAACAAAAAAATTATTGCAAGAAGCCTAAATAGGCCTATGAAAGTCACGATTTATGAAATTACATGGATTATTTTCTTGCTTAATGACTTGAGGATTGAGCATTATAATTCAATCAATTTTGTTTTAGCGGCAATTTTTTTACAATTTATATTTATAATAATTACACTTTCAACATATAGTGATAGATTATGCAGGCAAGACGAATGCTTTGAATACATACACTCATATTTAAGGGGGCGTAAATGGTTAATAATTAAGGGTGTTTTGGTATTTTACTATTGTAAAGTTATTTTGTTCCTTAAATTTTAGATTGATCTTATTTTATTTTCATTGATAGGAATAATTGGCTACTCTCCACTTTCCCTCTCAACACTTTGTATCATAATAGAGTTCAATATTTTGTTCATCAAATAAAAACTAAACCTAGAACTATATTATACTTATTTACTATTTGGAAAAAACTGTACAAGACATAATATTTTACAAAACAATGATTAATAAAATTCAATGCAAATTTATAGTATAAAGAATTTACAATTATTATTACAAAATTTTTATATAATTTCTTCAAACATGTTTTAGTAATCCATCTTCTCTCTTTTCGAAATAGCTTTTTGTAGTCTTTTTCCTACTCTTTTATAAAATGATTGATAATAGATAGAAAATCAATATGCACTAAAGGAATTAACTATTAGCACATCTGATAAAGCTTATGTACAATACACATTATTGTAGATAATTAATTAATACTTTTATCCCACTTTTTAAACCTTTTGTGTCACTTAACTGAAATCTCAAAGCAAGAAGAATTTTGGAGAAATTTTAAAATATTATCTAACTTTTAATCATTTAAAATAAATAATTTGCAAATACTTTTACCAGTCATTTTATACAAAGTTTATTAAATTCGTATGCATGAGTTTCCCCACTTCACATGTCAATTCACTCATCAATCTACGGAACGGGGCATCCATCGAAGAATCGAATTGATTTTGCAAGACAAGAACGTGATTCAATGCATCGGTTTTATCAGTATCTATACTTCCATTATTCTCCTGTAACTATAATACCCATCTGTCGATCTAGAATTCACTGGGAAATGAAGTATACACTGCATGATCAAAACCCAGGGATACCCAGCATGCTTCTTCGGATTCGTCAGGCGAGAGAATCAAGATTTACGAAACTTGAGTCACCACTGCCGATACCATTCTATCCAATCCACACATGCCATGTCCCCTGCAAATGCGATAGTATCCTTCTTCACCCCATTGCTTTCCCCATGAGTTCTTTATGATCCAAAACGGCTTGTATCCCAATCGGAGAATGGAAAATCCTTTAGCTCCATACCCAACAAGCAGAACACCATGGTTAATCCATCTCTTGAAGCAAATAAGCGGACACGAAACACCTCCAATGTAAGTTTGCATAAAAATTGCATTCAGTCCAACTGCATTCAAGTTGAATTATCTATTAATATTGCCTCTTCACATAAACCTGTGAATAGATCAGTCTAATGAGGAAACTGTTCACTATAATGCCATCATTAAGGGTGAAAGAAATGCATTCCTAGATGTAAAAACATGGTCCTCATTCAATGTAATGTATGTAAAAAATAATGCATAACATTTTTTCTGTAGCAAGTTTTCAAGCAGAAACTCACTTGCAAGAGGTCCGTGATGGACTAGATGTGCTGCAATTTGGTTTTCATCGATAGGAATACTAGTAAAATTCGCAACCCTCACTGCTATTTTCTTCTTATCGAACTTGCACTCGCCTTTTTTTCCTTCATAAGGATAAGAACTCTCCTCTTCTAACCCTCCAGCTTCCATTAAATACCTGTATGCATTAGTCATAAGACCTCCACCGCAACCATCATCACATGCTCTCCTCTCTTTAATGTCGCACTTCACAACAAGAGGGGAACTTTTATCAACAAAATACAGAAAACACTAATTAATGCATAATATAAATTTCGTTCAAAATGATCAGAACGAACCACAGAATCACAGTCCACAAGTTGTTGCTCACTAAGATTGAGGAGCTTTCCTGTTGCAATAAAATGAGCCCCTTCGATTGCTCCAGTTGTACTAAAAGCCCAGCATGACCCACATGCACCCTGTCATAGACAATTATATCCACGTGCACCCTGTCAAAGTTCCCAAAAGAAAAAAGAAACAAACATTGCAACAGTACCTGCATCTTGACATCAGTAACAGCTCCCTTCTTCCTCCAGTCAAAACTTTCAGGCAATCCATCAGTCTCCAAAAACGACGCCATGTTGGTGGTCACGCCTTCTCCGGCCACTTCACCGCCAAGAACACCAGTATACATCCTCTTAAACTCCTCCTCCGTCAAATCCATGAATGGAGTGACCCCATGGACCGCCGTAGGATCAAGCAGTTGATTCTCAGCTGCTCTAATAACATTCCTAGCAAAAACACCAAGACGGTGCATGTACTCTTCTCGAGTGGCATATTCTTTGTTATATTTGATCATGAACATCTTGAAATTGGCCTCAGTATCAGTACCCAAAAACTTTATGCTAAGATTTTCATCTGTAACTTGGAGTATAGTCGGGTCTGATCTTTGGGTTGCATCAGAATTTGCAGAGGTAAGTGTTAGTGTAAGGATTAAGATTGGTAATAGAGGTGTTTTCCATGTGGTCAGTGATGCTGTTGGGCATTGTTTAATCATTGTTGTTCTTTTCTTTTGCTTTGAATTCTTGGTTTATAGGATTCCGGTTTACGGATGAAGATTAATGCTGTTTATATATGAGGAATATGCAGCTTGTTAGTTTGATCTTTGAATCATTATAATTACTGAATTCTCCTCAAATGAAGAAAATGAAAATCATGAAAAATGCTGAATCAATATAAATTAATATCCGAACGAAAACGAAATGAGGGGGCAAAGTGGTAAAAGTAAAGGGGAGAGATGCATGCAGAGGAGTGCATCATAGGAAGGACATGTGGAGAATGGGATGGTATCTGCATGTCGATGAAAGAGTTGCAGTGTCAATCTACCACTAATCTTAGCCTTTGCGCTGTCAGCAACCAGCCACATGTTTGGATGATTTCCGATGGATCACTGCAATCAATCTTACCTTCTTTCTTCCTAGATTTATGGCTCTCATGCATGTTGGCTAAATCATGCCAACTCTTGGATCCCAGAAATTCTGTATCTCATCTGCTACGAGGATGCATTATACATTACAATTATAATATTTGTTAATGGATTTTAAGATACTTTTATTAACTCTTATCATGTTATATGGGAATTTCTCTGAATATCTATAACCTATAAACTCTATGAATTATTAAGAATGATTAATTACAAAAACATCAAATTTTAACCTATTTTTTAATTAAATATTATTTTAATTTTTTAATTAAATTTTTATTATATACATTATTTGAATTATTATTTTGTCCATCTTTATTACTTATAATTTAATATTTTTATCAAATCCTAATTTTTTTACCAAATTCTAATTTTATTTAATCTTAATTCTCACTATTGTCATTGCCTTCATCATGCTATCATCATGGTTGTCACCATTATCATTATTATCAGTGTCAATCAAGATTGCTCCCTATTATTAGTATTTACGTCTATTTTCTTTTTCTTATTTTTCCTCTTCTTTTCTTTTATTTATTTTTAATAAATAAAAACATAAAAAATGAATTTACTCTTCTTCTTATGTTCATATTTTTCATTATTGTAAATGAAACATATTACATGGTTTTCTCTTTTTTATGGTTCTATTGTTATTTTTCAATATCATTATTTTAATTTATTCTTCATTAATATACAATTCTAAAAAATACATGTATTTACCTTTATACATCATATGATATATATGATAGATAAATGTATTTATTGTTACATATTACATTATATTTATGGTAGATAAATGTCTTTATTAATATATATACAATATAATATATATGATAGTTAAATATATTTATTGTTATATATCACATGATATTTAGTATTTGCTAATAAATATATTTTTAATAAAGGTAATATATTAAAAGGAAAAGTCCCTACATAAAAGGAGGAACAATTTCTCGTAAGGAGGAGGGCAGAAATCCTAAAGAGACCTATTAAGAGTGTGTTTAGCAACCCAATTAACGGGTGCATTACAGTCTCTAGGGATAAAATTAACAATAAAATTAGAAATATAACCAAGTAGAGATTTAATATTATCAATATTATTCTCTACTTCATAAGGAATATCAACAAAAGAAGAAACAAAAACTGAGGTCAGACATCTGCTATCAACTTCAAAAATAACCTTAGAGACATCATCTTTAACCGTTGTATCCACTACTAAAAACATGGCCAGAGCTTCAATAACAGAATAGAATGGCACGAAAAGATGCAAGATAGACCACCTATAAGCTTGCCTAGGTGATTATTGATGACAACAACCAAAGCTGCACCATCCAAACCAGGTTTAAAGGCTGCATCAAATTTATATTTTAACCAACCTTCAACAGGAGGTTCCCACTTACTAGAACTCCTATCAAATCGCCTAGTGGTAGACTAACTATAATCATACACATGGGAGAGAAACTACTCTGAAATTTAGTAACCACAAATGAGATTTCTCAAGTCTTGAACTGCAATCCTAACAAGAGATATTGGAAAGGATTAGGATTAACTGCATTGAAAATGGCCTTGTTTCTAATCTTTCAAATATGCCAACATAAACATATAGCAAATTTCAAGGACTTCATATAATTAAGACCATTAAGAAGATGCAACAATCCAAATAACCAAGATCTAAATGACACATCAATTTTCACATTATGAATATAACGCAAGTCAGAAGCGAACCAAGTCACTTTAGTATGAGGATAGTGAAATAAGACATGGACAATAGATTCTAAAGCATTCAAATAGATAAGACATAAAGAATTAAGGCTAATATTTCATCTATAAAGGTTATCTTTTATGGCGATCCAATAATTTGTAGCCCTCTAAATGAAATTTTAGATTTTTAGTTGAACCAAAAAGGTCCAAATCTATTTTCAAATATGAGATTCCCTAGAAAATGATGATACATCAACATTAGTTTGATAGCCTAGCTAAAGATCATTAATCAGTTAGTAGGCAAACTTAAAAGAAAACCTATTAAATTTATCAAAATGCTAAATAATTTAGTCTAATCTTCTAGCCTTACTAATATGAAGCTTCATCATTTCCATCACCTCAAGAGGAAGGAATAATTATCGTAAAAGAGGAACTTTCCAAGCATTTGAGTCATGATAAATAAGGTCATTCACCATATGAATAGAAGATGTCATATGCTTGGAAGAGATTACTTTAAACCCATTAAGTGTTGGAATCTACAGGTCAAACCATGCATCCATAAGTTTCCCATCCTAGATATACCATATATAACCATTAATAATGATATCATGACCGTTTATCAAACTGGACCATGCCCAAGAACTATTTTTATGATGCTTTGCCTGCAGGAAATCCAAATCAGGGAAATATATTGCTTTCAACAAATGATTACAAAAAGAATCAAGATTTGTAAGCATCTGCCAGGCTTATTTTACGTGGAGAGCAAGATTGAATCCAAACAAATCATATAATCCCATTCCTCCATTAAATTTAAGGTAAGTCATATGTTCCAATTTAATATAATGAAGCCCTCTTTTTTTAGTTTGATTAGTCCATCAAAACCTAGTAATTACCTTATGCATATTATCACAAAAGGACTTTGGAAGGCTAAAACATTGCATGATGTAAGTTGGAATTACAGTAATGATAAATTTGATGAGAACCTCATGCCTCACTTACTATAAAAGCTTTTTCTTCCATCCTTGTGCTTTTGCCTTAATTTTATTATTAATGAATAATAGGGTAACTTTCTTAGATCTACTCTAATAAATAGGCAATCCTAAATATTTCTCTTGGATATTAGCATCATTCATTCGTAGAAGCATAAAGATGCCATGTCAGAGTTCCTCAATGTCCCTACTGTCACATCCCTCATTTCTGTACATTCAATTATGCTTATAAATGATTATTAATCATCATGATTAGAATGTACTATATCTGCTTGATAATCATTTATTGATCATACAAAAGAAATAAAAAAAGATCTAAATGATGGTCAAATTGTTACAAATGAGTTATTATAAATTAGAAGTAGTACATAATGAAATAGACCAAGAAGAAATGGAAGGTATTACATCTATCATTTATGTGTATTAAAAAAACATTTATGTGATTATTGCCTGTTATGTTAAAGCTAATTCATACATATAATTAATAATCATTTCATTGGTGAGGTATGATGGTATAGTAAAAGAACAATAAGGTATTATTCTCACTATATTTAAAATGGAGTTACATTCATAATATTTCTCTTTTTGCATATTTATATATGAACAAGTATTTATGATTCACTATGTTTCAATTAATCTATGTATGATATATGCAAATGAATTAAGGATTTACAAGATAGATTGATGGATTTAGTATTACTAGTATGTAATAAATTGGTATAGGGTCACACTATCATCTTGATAAATATATTAGAATATTTTATGAATAAATATAATTTCATAAAAATAAACACAAAAGGATGATATAGAAATTTATAATAATGATATTGGTACATACACTAATTTGGTAAGTTGATGGAAAGTATGATCATGTATTGTATGAATGAATTTACTATGTACATTTAGTAATATTTTAATTATTTATTTAAGGACATGAAGCTAACTTAATTGATTAAATAGAAGTAAGTTGAGGAAAAAAAAGAAAGAGAGAAAGATTAAAATCAAAATTAAAGAATAAGAGGAGTGTGATTTTAAATAAAAAAAATGTATGCATTTGATGAAATTAATATGAAGCATTACATTACAATTTTGTAAGAGCATAAGATTTAAGTTAAATAAGTGAGAATTGCTACTTTGATGAATATAACTATATATATTAATTGATTATTATTCTAATGGTTTTAGACTACCTTATAGAATGAAAGAAATCATATATACACTAGCTGAATAAATGCATGGATCAAAGAAAGATAAGAACATTGTGTTGCTTACATATGAAAGGAATTTATTATTGGGTTAGTCAATATTAGTTTTGTATTGACTTTTAAGTGTAAATTAGGAGAAAAGAGATGGGAAAAGGGCTGATATAGGGTTAAGTTAAAAGGATAATGGTATAAAACAAAGTTTATGGCATTGTATAATTTAGTGGATTGTTAAGTGAGCTCAAGTGGTGGATTAAAGATATTTCTTTCCAGATATATATATATATATACACATACATACATATATCAGATGAGCTACTAAAGCAAAGAGAGGCAAATAATTAAAGCATCTAAGAGTAAAGAAGTATTAACATTCTAAAGGAAGAAAGGGATCTGCCAAGACTTGAGATTAAGAAAGCTATAGTAAGGTGAGTTAAAAACTTCATTTTAATTATAAGTGATCAAGGTATATGAGTGAATTAATAGAGCAAAAAGATTAAGAAGAAAGAAATTAGAAAATTATTGCAAATAAAGGGGTTACTTAAAGGTAAGTCTATGCAAGAGTTAAACTAATTGACACATATAAGTTAACTGCTTTGTTAATTAATTAATTAATTACTATAAGCATGATAATTAATGTGCTAACATTTTAATGGTAGAATAATCATTTAATAAGACGTTAATGGTGGGATTTAGAATTAAGGAGTTAACAATTGTATTGCTTTAATTCGGTAAGCTTGATTCACATTGGTTGTGCCATAAATTAGTTTGTATGTGTGTGTAGACCTGGGAGGAAGATAATTAATATTGTTATGTGTAACATTAAGGCAAAGATGTATATAGCTTTGGAATGAATAAACATGTATAGGTACATTCAAAATTGATTGTAAAAAAAAAAAAGAAGAAGAGCTTATTGTTCAACGATTGATTAACTCTTTATATAAAAGGTGATAAGTGAATTTTAGTTAATTGAACTTTAATTTTTAGGCTACAAGGTTTGGATGTCAGCTAAGAGAGGAAATATATTATAGGATGCATTATATTATTTCATGTTTAGCATAATAGGTGATAATAAAAATAGGTAAGCACATGTGTACAAAAGTCTTAATTAAAGGTTGATTAGTTGATTAATGAGAGGATTACAAAACACATGCATATAATTTTAAATGGTAGGATTTCTTGAGAATTTTTAACTTAACTTAAAGATATTAACTTACAGGAAATAAATTGGCATGAAATGCATTAAATACCTTGTTAGTGGAGTGAGACAATTAATATGTAATTAATATCCTACATGAAATTGATTATTGAGCTCATAGAATAATCCTCAAATTCTACATTGCATGGTGTTTTTTGCATTAAGTTGTTTGAAATGGTTTGTATTAATTACTAGCATCTCCATGACTTGATAATAATTAATTTATATGTAGCTAAAAAGGGAAGCTTAAATTGCTATTGGACCGAGAGACTATCTTAGGAAGAATCACAATTATGTATACTCACATGAGCACCATGATGAGGGTATTAGATACGCATAAGTTAAATAGGGTAAATCTATTAGATTACATACTTTACAAATAGGGGAAAACTTAAAATAAATGAAAATGCATTATGCTTGAATTTGTAAATTAGTTGTTATCCCTTATGAATCTAATTGGAAGAGAGTTTTCAAACATATGGAAATTGGATTTACTTAGGTTTTATTTATAAAAGTTGATTACATCACATATAAAACTAGGGAGTAAGAAATCACTAGGTTATATTATTTAGGTTGATGATGCCATATCGGAGAACTTGGACCAAAAATTTAGGAATCAAAATTATTAATAAAGATTAAGTTATTGCATAAAGATAAATTTAAAACAAAGAAAAAAACATGTACTAAAAGTAGTAAGAACTGGCAGTGGATGGCATAAACTAATAAGCATAACTTAATAAAGCGGAGCTAAATACAAACCAATTTGGGAAACATGCGCTTGATAATAATAAGCAGCGGATGCATATATAGACATTGTACATAATATAAGCATACTAACAGCTTAGCAAATAAATAAAGAAAAAGAATGTATCTCATTTAAAGATAGACACATTAACATTTGTTAGGGGATGCCTTGCAACATACACATATATGGAATTAATTAATTTATGAAGACAACCTAGTATTAGTTAACAAAGAAATTATTGTATATGCATATATAGTTAATAAGAATTGATGAACATTATAAACCAAATTAAATAAGTTTATTGTGTGGATATGCATATATGTATTAGATAAGCATCAAATTAAATAAATATGTTGGTTCCATAATTAAAGATAAATAAAACTTGATAATATTGACTTAGAGCCATAGTTAATTAAGGTTATAAAGACAATATATGCATAATGATGTTATCACCTTTCTTGATAAGACTTTTAAATTAGCATTATTATGAGAAAGATTTACATCTTTAACTACTAAGGGTATGTATACCAGTTGATTTTCCAGAATGTATGAAATAAGTCATAAAAATTAAATTCATAAGTATGTTGAAAAGATAATTTATATGTAAGATAAAATTAAATAATAGTAGTAGTAATAATAATAATAATAATAATAATAATAATAATAATAATAATAATAATAATAATAATAATAATAATAATAATAATAAGTGAGAAATGGATTTGAAAATCCATATGAGAAGATAAGAGAATTTATGCATGACAGGTACAAAAGATAGAAGGATCACTACTCCTACTTCATAGATAGGTAAAGAAAGGAAGAAATCAAGTTTATGCTTTTTCATTGATATAGTGTAATAGTGATTTATAAAGTTATTTTAAAGTGATGCGATTAATATCAATTATGTTTGTGCTTATCTAATGTAACCCCACAAATGAGATTAATAGGTAAACAAATAGTTTATTTACAAGCAAATACATTGTAATGAATTATCAATTAATACTTCTATAGTCATTTTTCAATTTCCATCTAGAAAATGAGAATTTTACAACAGGTTACTTAATTATCATTATGATAAGTTAGGAATGCTTAACAAGCGTGATAGTTAATATGCTTATATAGATTGATGTTTCATATAAGAATGATAGTTATTCACTTATATATTTAGAATTATTGATGATTCGTAAATATAATATGAATTAATGATGAATGATGTGAACTATATTTGTGCCTAATATTAACTGACCTGTAAATGAGATTTACAAGTAACATATAAAGACTTATTAATTACGAGGATATCATCGTATAATGTTGTGAATGTTTGATTAATATTTATTGATTGGGAGACATGATATATAAATATATTCTAAAATGTTATTGTTTTACAAATTAGTTAGCATTATGCAAATGCATACATGATTAAGTCATAAGTCATGCATCATACATCATTAACATGACATTTTTTAGGAATAAAGGAAGTATAGTTATATATATATAAATATACATATAAACATATATACAACGGGGTGAAATAATGGTGGCGCTAGGATATTTATAAATCAATGTGATATAAATACAGATACAGAAAATACAGAGAATACATAGATATACTGAAAACTAAATTATTAAAAATATACCCAGTATAGATCATGTACAATCAGAGACTGAGATTAATATGATCATAGATTGATGATGAATTCATAGAAAAATGGTGAATTTATAGAGAATGATGAAATGATAGAGAATAGAGGAATGTAATTCATATTTACATTCATTATCATATAACATATCATTGCTACGAGAAAGAAGAATATAATGCATATTTGCATTTATTGATTTAAAACATATTATTATTAATCTATTGAGGTATAGAGAGATAATATGGTTATTTCACGAAAGAGATATGGTATAAGGAGTTATTCATAGAAAATTATTATAATGATATTTTATTATTGAGATTGATGGATATGACATATTTTATCTTATTTTCCAGGATTATAATTTAAGATATACATTTTTGAAAATATCCCATTTGTTCATTCTTCTCATAAGTAAGCATAGATTTTTTTGCTCTTTTTTCCATGTAGACCTACAAAATTCTTGTTAGAATCAACATTTATTAATAAGTCTACTAAGTAAATCAAGTAATATATTCTATCAAAATTAAAATTAGCAAAATATTCTTACGATCCCATTTTTCTCCTTTGAGCTAACTTTCCATTATAATTTTTTTTATAATAAATGACTTTACGTATGTATTGTTCACTCTTATAGAAAATTATTTAAGTAATAAAATCATTTTAAACTTTTCTATAACATATGTTGTTGTTAATAATTCTTTTTCATTACTATGATAATTTTTATTTGTATTTACAAATGTTCATAAAGCATATCCATATATTCTTTTTGCATCTTTACTTTTTAATATTGCTCCTCAATAATCATCAAAAGCATTTATTTCTAATTTTACTTCTTTATTTTTTTCTGAAGGGGCAATTTTGGTAAATTTTTGTAATATTCTTTTATTTCTTTTACAAATTTAATATCTTTTTCAGTTTATATTCATGAATTATCTCCTTTTACTTCTAATGGGACTCTTTTCTTAACACAATCATGTATAAAGTCACTAGCATAGGTTATATGATCTAAAAATTGTTGTAGCATTTTCTTATTTTCTAATTGCTTAAAAAATTTTGATAAAAATATAACTATATAAAGTTATAATTCTATTTCTCCATTTGATATCACAAATCCTAAAAATTATATTTTTTTCTTAGCTATTTCTATCTTTTCTTTTGATAACATTATACCATGTTTAAAAACATAACATTATACCATGTTTAAAAACATCTTAATAAAAATCGTTTAGCATGCTTAAAATGTTCATCTAACGTCTCACTAAATATTATACATCTTCAATCTTTGAATATATCATTCATTTTTCTTTGAAGAATTTGAGGGGCATTACATAATCCAAATGACATGACTAATCATTCATAATGTCCTCTTGCGTGCTAAATGCATTATATTTTATAGTATTCAAATGCATCTTTATTTGCTAAAATCTTAATTTACAATTAAATTTAAAACACCAAGTTTTTCCTTTTATATTATACATTAATATTTCTTTAGGTGGTATTAAATATTCATCAAATATGGTAGCATTATTAAGCTTTTTGTAATTTATAACCATCTTAACTATCTTCCTTTTAATTTCTACATGATTTATAACCATAAATGTTAGACTACTAAATGTCACACCCGGCCCATACCCAGGAGGACATGCTCCCATAGTATAGACACTGATCCCCTACAAGGACCAATACCTATACCACAAGGGATACATCAAACGTACGTCGTATGGGGACACCGCTAAGCTAATTGGTGGTTGAACTGTGGAAACAACGTGATAAGCATGCATACCCTGGATAAACCATACACTCAGGCAACCCGTATCTCAATGATATAAAACCAGTGATACAAGCAGTGAGTGTATACAAAAACCACCAAGAGCTATACGTATAACATAGCTGTACAACACACTTATACTACTGCCATATACATTAGCTACACGACCATACAAAAACCCAGAGTATGCCTCAGGAATCCCGTACCGGATGAGATCAATCCGTCTCAGCTGATGACCTCTAATCCTTCTCTGCTCGCTCCCCAGTGGACGTCGAACCTACGTTCATCAAATGATAAATGCTGAGATAAACTCAGTGGTGCTAGAAACATATAGAAATAAGCAAGCGTCATAATATCGCACTACATAATCAGAAGCATATCACAATATAGCAATCCCAACAATAATGCAATGCAAATGCAAATGTTACTGTCACTCTTTCTCGTTCCTCTTTCACTCATTCACTCTGATTTTCCTGTAATGTGCACATGCCTATCGCACACACT
>CANYBF010133541.1:0-12354 GCA_948192965.1 Dalechampia spathulata | reverse complement strand
AAGTGCAATCGACATTTCGAGAAACTTTACAGTTATAATTTTTCTCAAATTCAGACCCGAACACCGAGTTTTGGCTAATGGGTCCAATTTAGGGTTGGCGATCCAATTTTGGCCCAAAGTGGCGTTTGACGCGCCAGAAGGTCGTTTCTCGCGTAGATATCAGCGGAAATGTATTCTATGTGTCCAGAACACTCAAATGAGTGAATTCGGGCGGTGGGCCCATCTAAGTACTATTCATGATGAATAGTACCCTTATGGGCCCTACAGCACAAAAGGACCCGGAAAGTGGCAAATAGCATGGCAGGCATTCCGCCTCAAGTGAGGCAGCAGATATGATGTGTGGGGAAATGGGCCCCACTAGCGTTTAGCGGGCCCCACGGCGTGGTGAGCCTAGAAATGTGGCATTCAGGATGCCACGGGGTATGCCTTGTGTAAGGCAACAGCAGAATGTATTTTGTAAGTACAGAATACCCAAAATGGGCTAATTGAGGAAGGCAGGCTCTACCCGTATACTATTCATAATGAATAGTAACCTAGGTCCAAAATGCAATATTTTGCATTATGTATATCCTACCACGCGTAGGCAGGTATGAAATGTATTCTGTAAGTACAGAATACACAGAATAAGAAATAGGGGCAGTGGGCCCTGCTATTGCTAGGTGGGCCCCACAGCGTGGTGGGCTTTGGGAGATGGCATTTGCGATGCCAAGCGCTGTGCCTTGCGTAAGGCAACTGGGAAATGTATTCTGTAAGTACAGAACATACAGAATAGGCTGTCTAGGGGTTGCGAGCCCTGCTTTTATCTAGTGGGCCCCACCTATGCACTATTTATGGTGAATAGTGCCTAGGGTCAGAAATGCAATACTTTGCATTACAAGTGATTTTCCTTATGTAGGCAATAGGGAAGAGTGTTCTGCATGCGCAAAATACTCAGAATATGTGGTGGGTCTTGCCAGGCGCCATGGTGGGCCCCACCAGTCCTGAGATATACTGCGCACTAGAACACACAGAGGAAGACACAGGGGTCTATGTGCATAATCGGGATCGATACCGGGGACTAAATCCTAGCCGAATCAACAAAGATCCAAAATTATACGACGGTGAAAAGTGAGGATCAACAAGGGGGAAAATAATAGAAATGGCCTATTAAATGATAAAGGATTGTTAGACCTCCCCCTATAGGGATTGACTACTTTCCATAATGATTTTAGACTTAAGGCCTTCTAGAATGAGCTTACAGGAGACAACTTGCCATACAATGCTCACAACGCCCTTAACCTTCTCATTAATGACCCTATTCTCATTCTGTTACATAAATATTTAGTTGTCTCTATTTTTACAGAAATAGAGAATAATAAGCTTTCACAGCAAGAACTCTTTCCTATGTAGTGCATGCTTAACGACCATGCCTACTGCATTACCTTTCACCTTATGAAGGGTTTCCAAAGAATGGCTAGACCACAGAGTAGGAAGCTCGGCTTAGGTCATGTGATCAATGCTATAGCTGACTACTTTGATGTTGATTTTTCTAACCTAACAATGTTACCATCAGAAAGATTTTTTGCTAAATATTTATAAGATGCAGGGCTGACATACAAGTGAGGAGCTCAATTCAAGGCCTACGATGATCCAGATGGCATCAAATAAAGGCACATTGACTTGGATGATGATGATCTAGATGAGGAGGAAGAAGAAGTCACTGCTCAGGAGGAAGATCAGACGTAAGGTCCAGAGGAGTAGCAACAATATGAGGAATAGGAGGAGCATCAACAGTAAGCAGCAGGAGCGATAGTAGATAACTCGATTGAGGTACTACTAATAAGGCTTGAGCAAGAGCAATGCTGAGAATGCCACTCGCCTCACCAGAGCGGAGGCAACAGTCAATGAGATATGCATAGAGCAACGTTACCAAAGGAGGAAGATGCTCAGATTCTTCAAACTTTTCAGCATCAATGTTCCCTCCCTAATTCCTTCTCCACCTGGCTCACCACCTCCCCCGGGCAACTGATATCTCAACTCGTTCCCTTCTTTTTATTTGTTTCAATTTTATCTTTCAAGCATTTTTAATGTTGTGTGATTTATCTTTTCACATTAAGGACAACGTGTTCTCTAAGTGTGGGGATGTGTGTACATGTTTTCTATATCTGCTTGATTGTTTTCCATTATTTTATGTTTTGTTTAAGTATGTGCATTTGTTACTGGATTGTTGCATGCTTTGCTTTACATTTTTGCATGACTGTATGTTTGTGTAGTGTGATTTGGTAAATACTTGTATATAGTATGATTATTTGGAAAATGGATATAGTTAACTTGTAATCACCTTGATTTGGAAAATCCTTTCATAAACTTAACAAATTATTAAGATCGAGAAGGTATAAATGTTTAGCCTAGATAATAAGCTTAATCCTTCTATGATTGCACTATAAAATAGAGTACAACCTGTTAGAAAATGTTAAGACATGTGATGTAGTGATTCCAAAATGTGAAATATCGAGGAAATGAGTAAGGAAAGAAAAAGAAAATAATAATAATGAAGCAAAGAAGGGCAAAAGCTAACTGCTCCGCTGTCATTAGGGGTGCCTAAAACTGGCTGTAGTAATAAGAACAGCACTAGTAGCCATTCGAGCAAAGGTAAAATGTTAAGTAACCAGGCACCGTCGCCAAAAGTATGCTGTACTTGAGCTGAAAGACCTACCTCTCAAACAAGAGCCAAATCAAAAACAAAAAGAAAAATAAAAAGAAAAAGAATAAAAACCTTATGATCCTCAATCAAATCGAGCTTAAAGTAAGTTGAATTACTCATACTTCATGTCTAGGCAAAAGATGACAAGTTGTATTGTGTTTACTAGTGCAATTGTATTAATGATTAAACTTAATTATCTAAGTTAAACATTTTTAATCTCTCAATACCTAATGGTTTGCTAATTTTATGAGAGGATTACATAAAGAGGAGTGATTCCAAGTTAAGGGTGTCCAAATTCACGAATGCGAATTGCCATATTATGACTATATTACAATTTCCTTGTTTTGTGTTGTTTGTTTTGTTTTGTCTTTGCTTGAGGATAAGCAAAGGTTTAAGTATGGCAATGTTGATGTATGGAAATTTGCATGTGATTGTTAGTTGTTTTTAGTTAGTAATTAATGTTTATTGTGTTATATTTTGCTTTGATTTATTAGAATTTGATATGTTTGTTGAGTTTATAACGATAAGGGAGCAACCAAGGAGAAATGAAGAATTTTAGGGCATGACAAGTCAAGTCACGATTGTGACAGAAGCTAGAAGTAAGGAGAAACACTTTTAAATAAGTCATGATCATGACAGAAGCTATGCCAAGAGAAGGAGGAGCTAAAGAGTCTATCATGATCATGACATCCAAAGTCACAATCATTCCAGAAGCATATCAAGATCAAGAAAGCAACCTCAGTAAGTCACCATCATGACTTCTCAATTATTGGCCATTTAAAGCATGATTTTTACAAAAGATTGAGTAGGAGGAATGGGTTCCATGGGGGGAGCAAAAATAAAAAGCTTTAAAGGAGATTTAATGGGCAATGAAATCCATAACATAGGAAAAGATATGGATAAATTAAAGATAAGGTAAGGTGTGACCCCTAATCAAGAGATAAAAGGAGATAGCAAGATGGTGGCTAGGGTATGCAGTTTTGAGAGACTATTCCCATCTGGGATTTTACACTTTAATTTGTAATTTTATGTTCTATAGAATGTTCTTCTTTGATTTCTTCATCATTTTATGTGTTTCTCTTAAGCCATGAGTGGCTAAGTACCTTGCTATAGGAATTGATTTCTGAAATCCCTTGCTGGGATAACTAATTGTGCTTGTTCACTATTACTATGAATGTTTAATTCTAAAAATTGGTGTTAGAAATGATATCTATGCTTTATGATTGCAACGAGAGTTGGATTATAGAATGCTTGAACATTAAGAGATGTTTAATTCTAAAGATTAGCTTTCTAACCGATTTCTTATGCTTTGTAATTGCAACAAGAGTTGAATTATAGAATGATTACTCATTCAAGTTAGGTGGATGTGTATGAGAGATCTGCATGTTCCTAGGTCCTATATGATTGCTTAATGGTTTCTCTAATTGAGGGAGATAGCTCAAGAGAGTGATTCTAAGATTAGTAAGAAATCTAATTGGTTTTGCCTCAAGAGAGGAGGATTGATGCTTTTGGATATCTTGGGTAGTAATAAGCACATGACTGTTGCCTCAGTTTGGTGATTAAGATTTCAATTCCTATGCTTCTTAATACTGTTTTCATCTTCTTGCCACTAATTCAATTTTACTTCTCTACATACTTACTTTTATCATTGATCACTTCCATATACCAAACCATTTTAATTGCTTAAACAAGTTGGAAATCAAAGAGTGGTGGATAGACCATAAATCCTCATGGGATCAATATCTTACTACAATTATCTATATGCTTACAGTAAAGTAATGAATAAAACTACTATCGTTTCACATTACTCTAGAGGACGATCAGTCATCAAGTATGAGTTTCACAATGTTGTCTTATCCAATGATTATAATCCTTCATTCATTGATAAAAACCATTATACTCCAAATACCAATACTTCATGGAAACCGCCTATATATAGATTCCTTAAATTTAACACTGATACAACTTATTTATATGGTATAGGACATGCATCTTGTCACACCCACACACTCATAGCATTCTTTGTATGCTTGCATTTTATGCATGCAATATGATGAAAGAGTGATGAAAGTATGAAATGCATGGTAAGGTTACAATTATGAATACCTTGAATTGATGTATATGCCATTAAATGTCTTAAGGATGATGAAAAGTTAATAAGATATAGAAATTATAGAGAAAGGAATATAAACAAAATGAAAAGAGACATTAAATGATGAGAAAGTGTTTAAATTGCCTTAAGATGTGCATTAGAAGTGTTTATGCACATGGTCTTTAATACTGCTCAATTATGGAATTAAGACATGGAATATGATATCTTGGCATGCTAGACATGTTATTTATCATACCCCTCTCACAGTGCAATATGCTCCCATAGAATAATGAACAGTCTCTAAATAAATAGAAACCATTGATTATCCTATAAAAGATGTAAATTTTTTTAATGACATAATATTTATTACTGAAGTCATATAAATGCAGACTTACAAATACACGTATTTACTACCTTCTTAGATTACTATAATTACATAATATAATATACAAATGACTATTACACTAATATAAGTCCTTGCCATCAAAGGGAGTACTGTTGAGTTAGTGCTATGGGATCCGTGTATATCCAATCCTTTGTTAAACCTGCATCCATCAAATAACGAACGCTGAGTATAATACTTAGTGGTGTTATAATCATGAAGCATGGTAAATATAAACCAATCATGTTTTTCATAATAGCTTTCATGACATCATTTAATTATACTATAAGTTGGTCTTAATAATAAACATAGTTACATCATAATATAACTAATCAAGAATAGTATTATCAAGCAAATCATACGTATAATTATCCTTCATAAACATAATTGATCCATAACATTATAGATCATTCATTGTAATTCTATAATAGGTCATTTATCATGATACAACATCACCTGTATCCATTAAAACTATAACCTTTCATGTCTACCTATGAAAAATACAAGTTTCATAATATGAATGCTATATTATGTTAATATAGTCCAATATCTTTCATTAACATTGTTTTTATTATACAATTAAATCATGTAGGTACTTTAAAATGTTATACTTTAAACTCTATTATATATTCTTATCATTATTAATTCAGAGTATATTAACCAACAAAATCATTATCTCCATTTGTATATCTTTGTAAATAATCATCATATAAATACCATCAATGAATAACATCATACTCCCAACATACATTGCTGTCTATGAGCATAAGCTCAAATAACTATATATCATTTCCTTTATAGCATAACTGTGCCATGTGCATTAGCATTGTAAACATTTGTTTATCAATGCATATATATCATTATATAATATATAGTACTATACTTCATTACTTAATGTACATCTCTATATAAGCATGATTGTAGTGCATTCATCATTCCATCAATATGATCATTATTACTCTTGAGCATAAGCTCCAATCATTGTATATGAATCATTATGTAGTAATGCAATGTTGTATGCATTATGAATGTCATTTTAATATGTACTTTCCTCTGTTTCCTTTATCATTCCATTTTATCATCTTTGTGAGAATGCAACCATGTTCTGCATTCTATCTCTGAATAAAATACTATATAGAAACCATCATGTTTCAGTAACATTTATATATGTGCACTTATAGTGCGTTCATCATCCCATTCACTGTACATTCATGATGTATGAATGATAATGTAATGAGAATGCATTCATGCTTTGCATTCTCCTTTTGATTTTCCTGTAATATTTTATTTCTTTTCTATATGATTATACACAATTCCTTTTTGTACTGGGTCCTTCTAGGTACAGGTACTCAACTCCTGTAGGTGGTCAAATATAATTATAACTGTAGAGTTATATGAACCTCATCTCCCTTGGGAGAGCCATTGTAACTGTATGGTTCCATTTTAAGGAATCCATTATCTTTATGATCCAATACGCTTTTTATTGATCATTGCATTACATTCGCTCATTTTTCTCCTTCTTTATTTCTCCATGTCATGCCATGAATATGAATATATCTATGGCATAATATGTATGCATTATGCCATGATGCTATGTTGAAATTATGTAAGCATCATGATGAAGTATCATATATCATCCATTTCGTACATCATCCATTTCACTCAATAACATTGATATAATGAAGATCACTTCATAAAGCAAGCACATTAAAATATTGCTCATTAACCTTAATTAGTAGGCCATGATATTAAAATCCATCAACCATCAATCATAATTAATTATCATTACCAATCATGACACATCATAGATAAAATACCTCATTTAATAAATTATAACTATAAATATATTAACTCATACATTACTATCTTATAACTATATATCAATCTCTGATACCTTAGTGATACACAAACCCATAAACCATACTTCTTATATCCATATATCATTCCTTTCCTTTCCTATTTTAAAACTTCTTATGTTATCAAATAATTATGCCTCCTTACTTGTATAATTCATTACATTATATGAAATTAATATACTTTAATATGATGTTGAAATTATACAAGCATCAGAATATAATACCATGCATAAACTATGTTATATAATCAATATCATTTAATATAATGATAATCATTTCTTTTATCAAAATTCACCATATCACTGTATTCATAACTCTGTATAAGTTAGCCTTATATGATTGACTATGATATCATAATATATCATTAGCATCCTTTCATAGTTATTCCAATATATCAACCATCATTCATCATTGTAATAAAATAATATCATAAATGAAGAAGATTATCATTATATAAATTCTCTATAATCATGATACTTTAACTATCGACCTTATTAGATAGGTCGTGATATCATATAATGTAAATTATACTCTCTAGCAATCACTTTAATTTAACATTGATCATTTATGTTCATAGTGTAGTAAAAATATCATATATAACACATTACTACATGTTACAATCAAAGTAAGTTAATAACTTACCCATCGATCCACTAATAAGGAATCAACTAATAAATAGCACAAACTTTTCTTCGCGAGTCCATGGTATCCATAATGAAATAAAGCTACCTTGTCCCTTTAGTGATGCCTGTGGCAACATTGTCATTCAACCATTTAAGAATAAAATATATAACACTATTAAAGCATTTAGCAATATTAATATATCATACTTTTATTTCAAAGAATGAATCATGTAACATGTGGAAGTCTTATGGATATTTGTGCATTTCATTCCATGTTATGCTCATATAGGTTAATTAAAGTCATTTATACTCTTTCCATGTTTTTAGATATCATCTAGCATGTTCAATATAATATTCAATCTCTAAACTTTAATAAGTGATCCTTAAATCATTCATATTATCCATGTAGCTTAATACCTTTAAGCCTTCACATCTATTTGTAAGATATATCCATAGTTTCACTTTAATACATTTTGGACATGTAAGCATGAATTCATCTCATGGTATTCCATATTTCACTTAATTTTTTTAAATCTTATACATGTCTTAACTCACTCATACGTTCATGTTCAAGTACCCATATTAGTCATAACATGTAAAGCATACATATATAACATCACTCAATTATCATCTATCACGAATCTCATCTTACATTTAAGCCATAATTACATACGCAAATCAATAACCATACAATAACAACATATTTAGTATGTCATTTGGTTGAATCTTATGTATAACATTAAGTTCTCACATTTAAGTACCATTGTATTAAGTGTATATGCCTCAATGTTCATTATCTAGATGATCACATCATTTAACCATAGGTGCTATTCATATGGTTAATTGGTACTGTGCATATGATAAATTACTATTCTTATCAATAAATTATGGTATGTACCTTTTTAATGTCTCTTAATAAGTGTATAAGATCATGCATTTAAGAATTTTAAGCAAGTTTGTATGATTGATCACTTAAAGAGTAAAGTTGGTCTGCATATTAGTTAAAATAAATTCTGCTTTTTATGACCTTTTCTCATTATGTAAGAATTTTGCCTAAGTAAATGACCTCCAAATTCAATAATTTTTAATTCATTAGAAACTATACTTAAAGATCTTTCCAACGATATATTACACATTTCAAAACTCATCTGATAAGGCCTCTAAACGTCATTTACAAGATTGTTCATTGAAGCTAAAACCAGTTGCTATCACGATCGTGATTTTCAATGTCGCGATCATGACTTTAAGTAGAAATCTTGCAAAACCTTTTGTCATAATCATGACCGAGAGTTTCATAGGTAATATAACATAAACCCATTCCAAAACACCTCCAAATGATTCCCTAATCATCATAATCCATTACCATACCCAAAACATCATCATATCACTTCCAAAACTTACTCAAAACATCAATCTAACACAATTTAAAGTTCAATCATCCATCCATTACAACTCATGATAGATTTTACTTCATCAAGTATGATAAACCATTTAAACACCCTTAAACATCATTTATCAACCTCAATCATCAACTCACATAACTCATACAAGTGATGTAAGCTAGGGTTTAACATAATCTTCACATATCAATAGAAATTCATTTAATGATACATAACATCAAATTCAACACTTTTTCTTCCTAATTCTTTCATCTTTTAATCTAATTCCTTCATTTGTACATAATCACCATAAACCTTACAAAAAGTCACATCTTTAAGAAACATGTAAGAATACATGAAGAAGAAGAAGACATACATAAAACTTATATAATTTAAAAGAAGTATAGAAGTTGAAACCTACTTATGATCTTACCTTGGCTGATTGTTTCTTTGAAGTTAGAAGAGAAAGAGAGGAAGAAGAAGAAGAAACCATATGGTTTGGGAGGAAGGGATAAAACCTAACTTACTTCCTCTTTAATAAGATAAGTCCCATCCTTTTTATTATTATTACACATTATTATTATGACTTAAGCTAGGAAAGGTCCAATAACATATGGACATGTGGCAATTTCATATTACTTCCTTATATAATCTTATTTCCTCTCCTCCTCATAAATTATAACATCATTCTTACATCATATTACACATAATTCTTACATAATATTCCACTTACACTCAATTAAGCTAACATGGATATAAGTCCTACATAATTTTTAATTTCCAATTATAACCTTAATTATTCATGTAATCCCTTTTATATCCTAGCTTACCATTTAACTTACCATTATTTCTCACTTTACTTACCCATCTTAAACTATAATTTATCATATAGTAATATCACTCTTCATCCATAACATTCAATAAAAGTATAATTGATTTGCACCTTTAATGCATATTTGCTTCTTTACTCATTTATTTTCTTTATTTTCACTTCTTTCTCAATTAGTTTTATTCTACAAACATTCCTTTATCCATAGTACCATTCATTCCCATATCTTATGTCAAAGTATCCATACATTACATCTTATTCATGCATTCCATGCACTAATCAATTGAGCATGATCAAATAGACATAAAATATGTGTTCATTTATTAAGGTAGTATAAATGAGTATGTTACATTATTGTTTGAGAATGCACATGATAAAATGCATAAGATAAAGTGATGGTGAAGTTAGAATTAAGTAAATATTAAGTATGAATTTAGGATATAAATGTCATTTTATAAAAAAGAAGGGCAAATATGGAAACTAAAAATATGTATGTATGTGTACATTCATGTTCATGTATAACATGTATGATATGTATGACCATGGCATGGAATTATGTAGAAATTAATTAATTAAAGGAGTAAGAATTCAATTTAATTAAGGAAATTAATTATATGTTGACAAGTGTCAACATATGATTGGTTCCTTCTTTGAATTTGTTAAAAATAATAAAATGAATCATTAAATAAGAAATAAAGAGAGGGGAATGTCAAATTCACCATTCCAAACTCCAAACCATTCTACTACTTCTTCTTCTTCTCCTTCTTGTATTTCTAACTTAAAGAAAATCATAATTCTAAGTATTTTTTTTCATGGAAATTTCATATTTAAGGGGTTTTCAAGTTTGTTCTCTTCATATGTGTGCTTATTGCTTTATATTCTTTGATATACTTGATGTATGGAGCATGTAAGATTTTTGGCTAACATGAAGAACTTGAAGTAAATGAATGAAAATTGATGGATTCGATGAAATATGTGCATAAGCATGCTTAATATGCTATTTTGGTGCCACCGAAATGAAGTTGTGTATGTGTATATGTTTTCATATAAACCCTAGCTTGTATATGGTGTAATTGACCCTTACCTTATTTTACTATGTGTGAATGATGAGTATAAGGTGATGAAATGTGCTAAAAGATATGAAAAGGGTGAAAGAAAGTGGAAGAAGAGAAGTGATTTTGAATAGGATGTTTGCTACCTTATTTTAAATGCATGAATTCCTTGTAGTTTAAGGGGAAAACATTGTGTTTTGGCTTTATTTTTATGGATTACATGCTTAAATTATGTGTTGGGATATTGATTGTGTAATTTGAGTGCAAATGGAAGTGAAGTAGAATGTCAAACTTGTATTAGAAATGAAACGGTACAAAGAAGAAAGTGTAAAAATGTTGCTACCCAAATTTATTCGTATATAGCCTTTAAAATTTGGTATGAGTAAATAACATATAAGAATACATGAATTTAAGATGGAATATGGTGTTAAAATGAAGAAATTATCATTTGGTTGCATGAAAAATGAAATGGAACCTTAAGTATGCAAATCCGGGTTTTTACGTTGGTAGAATTCCTGACCCCAAGTAAAAATGACTTTTGGAGGCCATAACGTTGTCTAAAATTTTTTTATAAGTGCTAAAATTAAAGATTATTGAGTCTAGTTTCCAATGGTATCTATCTCATTTAAAACTAAAAAGAATAAGGTAGCTAAAAATGGGATGACATCCAAAAGGGTCCCTGATAAGAAAACCAAAATGAAAAATTTTGTGAAGTGAATTTGCATACTATGTTTTCCTATGGTTTATGACATTGTTTGCATGGTTTGTTATCTTGATTTATGCATGGATTGAAGGCATAAATGTAAGTGTCCTTCGTGGTTCATAATAAGTCCTATAAGGCCATTAAAAGGATGAAGCAAAGTAATGTAGAAGTTAAAGGAAAAATGAAGTAAAAAATCGACCAAATGAATAGTCCCCCTTACCAAATGAATAATGCATTGTCTTACATGTTTTGGCCACTTAAGGGAGATATGTTTTAAACTTCCAAGCTTCAATTTATACCCCTTAAGACCCTATTACTCAATCTTATACACATATAAACACACTTAAAGGTATAAAAGGGGCTAAATGCGATATGTTGAATTATGATTTCCTTGATAATTTATACATGCCAAAATGATTAAAATCAATGATTTACATGTTCTTATGAATAAGTAAGGTTACCTTAAAGACTTACATATGAAGGCATGAATGATTTAAAGTATAAATCATGTTAACGACATGTAATAGTGTAAAAGGGTGATTAATGAAACTTAAATACAAATTTTGCATGTATTAAGGACTAGTAACCTATGCTCGGCCAAAATGACTATATGATTGATGAGGTAGATTTAGGTGTGTGATAATAATAATGATAAAGATATGGTTTTTACAGAATTTAAATCCCCCAGTCTCTAGGACTTAGTATAGAGGAAGAAGGATATCGAACACAGGGAATGGTTTTATTTTGTTCATTCA
>CANYBF010133384.1:0-49750 GCA_948192965.1 Dalechampia spathulata | reverse complement strand
TCATACAACCAATCACTCACAGGCACACAGCCATAATCCATACGGCAATCTCTGCCCAACCAGACTTCCGTATTGCCTCCAACAATAGGAAAGCCCAGTCAACATGCACTCGCCCTCGGTTTGGCGCGTCTCACGCTCTTTACCTATACGGAGGAGCAATTCACTTCCCATCTTACCAACTAGCCACCAGTACCTCCTGTACCAGCTTAATTACGGAGAAGCAACATCACTCCCCGTGTTATCAATTAACTCTCGTACCTCTCCTATACGGGCCACTAATTGACAGACACCGGTACCCCTGGTACCACGATACAGTACATATCATCAAATCGCCACCCTTATATCATTCCCTCACCATGAAATGCTATGCCATCAATCACAATGCATACACATGCCATATATCAATCCAATAAGTCAATTATGGAATAATCACAAGGCTCGTTCCTTTCCGGAACTCATAGCCACACATACGTCCCGTATCGAAACCACAAACCACAATCACAAGCATACCAAGCATACATACGCATAATCACATGGAATTCCATCCCCAAGCAATAGTTCTAGGCTTACCGAGCCGAAGAACAAGGAAAGAAACATAAACACTAAACCTCTAGCATAAATAAGTAATCCGTAGCACAAACCTGAAGAAAGAAGACTGCTAACACTCACCCTCGATCACCACGCTAACCTGCTCTAGCCTCAGCTTCTATCTCTCGCCCTGTCTCGGTCTCTAGAACCTTCTCTCCGGTGAGTGTTTAGGGTTTAGGGACATTTTTAGGGTTTAAGGAATGAAAAACAAAGGAAAAAGGCTTGGTTTCTGCTGTTAAAAACAGCCCCAAAAGTCGCGTACGCCCGTATCAGTATCGGTATGCCCGTACGAACAGAAAAAGCCTACCAACCCGAGCAACGGTACGACCGTACCACCCATTGGTACGCCCGTACGGCAACCCAAAAGCCTGACAAACACAACTCCTGCGAGTTGTGGTACGGCTGTACCACCCATTGGTACGCCCGTATGAACACTGTTCATCTGATGAAATCACTGTTCACCAGCGAACAAACCTGATTCCTGCGAGTTGACGTACGCCCGTACCATTCATTGGTACGCCCGTACGCCAAGCAAGAACCCAAGCCTCCTAAACTCTCCTGACTCGTACGGCCGTACGCCTCCCCGTACGCCCGTACCACCACCCAAACTCCTCTTCTCACTCCCGAATGCACTCCTCAGCCACCTGCTACACCTCAAACTCCAAGCAAACATGCATGCCATCATGCACACATCAAATATACATCTAATACGTCCTCATGACGTACACACAGGCACAGAATACACGGTACATACGCAAGCAATACATGTAGACATACACGTATACATCCAGACATACATGCACATACAACCAAAACTCCTAAGGGGTTAAACGCGGATGGGATTGATTACACAGAAGTTTATGCACCAGTTGCAAAGCTAGATACCATACGATTGGTAATTGCTATAGCAACTCAAGAAGGTTAGAGTATTTTTCAGCTGGATGTAAAGACTGCATTTTTGTATGGTGAGCTTAGTGAGGAAGTGTATGTCCAACAGCCTCAGGGATATGAGAAGAAAGGCGAACAACACAAGGTGTATAAGCTGAATAAAGCATTGTATGGCCTTAAACAAGCTCCACGAGCTTGGTACAGTAAAATTGAAGCCTATTTTATTAAAAAGAGCTTCAAAAAATATCACTATAAACATACCCTATTCACAAAGTCAAAGGAAGGAGGTAAGCTCTTGATTTTCAGTCTTTACGTTGATGATTTAATTTTTATCGGAAATGATAAAAGCGTGTGTGAAGAGTTTAAAAAGTCAATGAAGTTAGAGTTTGATATGTCTGACTTAGGAAAAATGAGATTTTTTTTGGAGATTGAAGTGCTACAACTTTCTGATGGGATTTATGTTTGTCAAAGAAAATATGTTTATGAAGTCTTAAAAAGATTTGGCATAGACAGAAGTAATTCAGTGAAGAACCCCATAGTTCCAGGTTGCAAATTATCAAAGGATGAGAAGGGAGCTAAAGTTGATGCAAGCTTGTTCAAACAGGTGACTGGCAGTCTTATGTACTTAACTGCAACCAGACCTGATTTGATGTATGGAGTGAGTCTCATCAGCAGATTCATGTCTTGTCCTATAGAGCAACACTGATTGGCAGCGAAAAGATTGCTAAGATATTTAAAAGGAACGACTAATATGGGAATTTTCTACAAGAAAGGAAGTAGTAAGCAACTCATAGCATACTCAGATAGTGATTTTGCTTAAGATCTAGATGATCGAAAGAGTACAACAGGGTATGTATTCATGATTAGTTCTGGAGCGGTGTCGTGGTCATCCAAGAAACAGCCTATGGTTAGCTTATCCACCACTGAGGCTGAATATATTGCAACTACTTCATGTGCTTGTCAGTGTGTTTGGTTAAGAAAAATTTTAATGAAACTTGGTTATGTACAGGAGAAATGTACCACCATTTTGTGTGATAATAGTTCAACTATTAAACTATCCAAGAATCATGTTCTTCACGGAAAAAGCAAGCATATTAACATCAGGTTTCATTTTCTTCATGAATTGGTAAGAGATGGTGTGGTTGATTTAAGACATTATAATACTCAAGACCAGATAGTTGACATTATGACAAAGCCATTGAAGTTGGAGGCATTTTTGAAGCTTCGTAGTTTGCTGGGCATGTGTGAAGTTAATATAGACTAAATGCATTCCACATACAGTTTAAGGGAAAGAATGTTAGGTATGATCTTTTAGTTATTTTTAGTCTGGTAATAAATCCTACTTTATAGGAATTAGTGGTAAATATTTGTGGTAAATATTTTGACGGTTTCTTTTAGTCCATTATCACGTTTTTAGGATATTGTTAACGTGGATTGTTATTTCAATTTTATCTCTTTGTAAAAGGCTATATATACGTGTAGTTTACTTTCAATAATATATCTCTTATTCAAGCTCATGTACTAAGTTTCTCTAAGTGTGCTTAACATTATATTTTGAAGAAAATGAATATTATAATTGTGTAATTGAATAATTTGAACACTATATAGGTATGAAATTCTATAATTGATAAATATTATTAATACTACCAAAAATGTATCTATTTCATATCAATGACCTCCTGGAAAGTAGAAAGTATGCAGATCAAAATAAAATATGTCCAAAAAATCATTTAATATGAAAACAATATTCAAAATAAATTATTATATTTAAGTATAGATCCAATTTTTAGATAGAAAATAAGAATAATGTAAAATGAAAAAAGTATTTACAAAATATAATTTCCTCAATTTGAGTTTAAAATCTTCCATTGGCTGCCACGTATTATAGTATTGGCATCTGCATACAAACATCTTATTATTTTAATATCATTAATTACTATAGTTTTGAGAATCAATGGATTTTTATATATACAAGGGATGCCACAAGGGGGACTAGAGGGCTCATTATATAATACCATTCATATAATATATACATACATATATATATATATATATATATATGATTTTGTAAAATGAGAATTAATGCAGCATATGCTTATATTCCACGTGTCCATGAAAATCAAAATCCATAATTCCTGCCAAATTTCTGGCTGAATTCATGGTTGGTCTCTTGGTTAATCCAACCCTAATCTCTAATTAAGTATGAATTTTGTGGAAAAGTTAGCTTAATATAAAGTTAATCACAATCATTAATCTCTTTTACTTATAAAGTCAAAATTTCATATTTAGTATTGATTTACATTATTCTATGCAGCTTTTATTTTTCCTAATACTCTTCACCAAAAGGTGGCAAGACATCTATGATGTTGTCTATGCACTTTTCAACTAAACATCTCTCTTTCTCTCTCTCTCTCTCTATATATATATATATATATAATCTCCATTAATACTATAAGATGAAGATGTAATAGGGTTTTGATTTAAATTTGAAGAGGAGAGGGAAATAATGTGAATATATGGTAACATTCTTTGGAACATATAGATAGTTATAAGATAACAAATATTAGTAGATGGGTGGTGGTCAGATTCCGACTGTCACAGACAAATGATGTCCCTACATGTCTAGGAGAGGCCATCGCTCTTACCCATTTAACTAGCACCTACTCCTCATGAAATAATTCATTTTCATTATTTTTTTAATTGGGATTTAGGGATTAATTGAAGGTGTTGGAAACAATAGGATGGAGAAGGAGACACGAGTACTTCAATTATTCACTACGTACCAAAAAAGTCACATTTCAAACACATTTTTTTTGGTCAATTATTGATTCCAAATTTTGGTTTTTCAACATGGAATTTATTTGATATTCTAAAATCGAATACAATTATCCATTGAATATTATTATAAAGTTTATCAAATGAAATTATTTTTTAAATATGTTTTTTTATTTTTTAAAGATTCTATAATCGTGTTTTACGTAAGTTTATTGGTAATATTTATATTAATTATTTTATGATAGAGGTAGGTCGATCATGAACATTTATTTAGACTGAATATATTATAAAATTAAGATATATGTATCTCTTAACATTAATTAATTGTAAAGGAATTAGTAATATCTAGTTTCTTACACATGATCTCAAAATCAATATCATGAATTTTGATTTTTAACAGAACTAATTAATTTTCAAACAAAATATTAATTGTAATTTTACTTTCTTAGGTTAAGAAGTACGAATATGTAGTCGTGCACATAAAATTTTTAGTTATTAATTGAAATAAACAAGAAAAATTTTACATACTAAATTCATTATTTTTCTATATTTAACAGTAAAATATAATCCTTAGATAAATTAATAAAAAATTAATATTTCTTTTCAAAATATAGGGAACCAAAAATGATTTTCACGAAATTAACTATAATTTTATTAATTTTTATACCATATATAAATATGGAAATATGTGATATAATTTCAAATTTATAATTTATAAATTATTACAATTAATTAATTAATTAATCATGAACAATATTATAATAATACGATGTTTTTATTTGAATATAAGCCGTATTCATTTTCTAGGTTATATTTTCATGATAGCTTTAAATTAAAATAGAGTGCATGTAATATAAAAAAAATAACTATCTAATATACATATATCTAGAATTTTATTTAATTTTTCAATTAAAATATATTAGTTGAATCAAATCAAATAAGATCAAAATAAATTTAAAATGATTTAAATATTTTAACGATATTTTTGAAAAATGAATGAATTTTTAATTCTATAATTATAAAATAATAATCATTTATAGGAATTGAATGACTCTTCTTACATAATATAAAAAACTCTATAATCAAAAAAATCTAAGATTGATATACAAATATACTCATACTAATTAATTACCTTCTTAATCGTGATTAAAAAGGGTATATAATTTGTTAATTGATTAATAAAAAATAATATTATAGGTGCTATTATTTAGTGTAATTTTGGAATTTTTCTTATGGCAAACATCACATGATAGAACATTACAACTACAAAATTGTCCCTTGAAAATCCAACATATTTGCCATGTTAACATGAGATAATGGGGAAGATTATATTCAAGTGAGTGTGATTGAGATTGAACTGTGTATTATTATACACACCAATTTTTAAGATTAACGCTAGAGATTAATGTGCCTAATTGATTATCAATTGAGTTAATTAGGTGTTTAGACAACTTTAATGATCTAGCGAATTGGGTATCCTTTTAATGAGACAAGGATCCCACAAATTGTCCATTTCTAACAACCTTGTTTGAATTTGGTCTTTTTAAGTTCATTGCTATATATCTCACGTTTCTTTCATTCGAGTTAATCCAATATATGGAAAGAAGATTAATGTTACTATCAATACCATTATTTTAATTAGTATCATTATCATTATTATTAATTATAAATTAATATCAAAAAATGGTGTAATTAACCCTCATTTTACAACATCATATTTTACCATTCAACTATTATATCAGTTAAAGAAGTTTTGAAAAATCTCATGGTTTTGATATTTCAAGAAGTGACGACAGTGGTAATAAATTTATACTTTTTAATTAAAGATTTCAAATTTTAATCCCAAAATTCATTATTTGTTTTAACATTAAAATACATATATTTTTTAGGGTCTATAAAATATAATGTTTTTTTCATAAAAATAAATTCGTTTAAAAAATACTTCAAGAAATATTAAAACAATCATTTCAAATTCCAAAACTAAATTAAAAAAGAATTTAATGGAAAAAATTAGTTATTTTAGAAGCCTCTAAATGAGAAAAATTGTGAAATTTTAGAAAAAAGTGTTACCACAATTGAAGGTTAATAAAATTTGAACAATTTGTCTTAAAAATATAATATCAATATTTTGATGTGTAAATTTGAAGGTAAATAATTTCCTAATGATATTAATTTTAGGAAATTTTAAAAATCTGCCTAAAATAATAAAAAAATTTTAAAATGTTAATTTTTTTAAAAAATAATGGCATTTTTAGAAAAATTTATATAAAAAATAAGAATTTAAAATTTTTACATCAATTTACTTCAAGTTTATTTTGATATGTAATTAAAATAAAAATAAGACATTTTTAAAAATACTTATAAAAATCTATATTATTTTTTATAGAACTTTTAAAAAATACAAGACATTTTATCATTTACATAATTAATTCTTAATTTTATAATTAATATTTATGATGGTATAATGTTGGTGTAATGACGGGTAAAAATATAAAGATTTTAATTAAAATATATCTCATATTATTGGAGTGAAAAAATTACCATCCTCAAATTATATATATATATATATATATCCTATTTATGTTCCACCTTTTGTGGAGGGGTTTCTCTTGTTTATTTTGTTTCCTTGTCCAAATTTTATGAATAAAATCTCTTGAATTTTGGAAAAATTTATGTTGTTTTTTGAAAATTATTTTATATGTAAATTCTGTAATTTATAAAGACAATGACATTATTAAATATAAAATCATATCCGTGGATGGATAGATTATATTTATTTAGGAGTTTTGTGGGTATTGAGGTATAAAGTTAGAGAGTTGGATTGAGAAGGATGAATGTGATTCATGTTAGTTTTAGAAATGATGCAGAGATTGGAATTGATTATTCGTCAGAAATTGTAAAATTAGGGATTGGATTTTGGTGACAGGGGAGAGTGGGGAAGGGAGCATGAGATCAGATGATGATGATGATGATTATTATTATTTTAAATACAAAATGCAGCCTTCATTCACTCAACGCAGCTCTTTTCTCGTGAAAAAGGCTTTTTACGTGAGACACAGACACACTCTTCCTCTCTTTCTTTGCTTTCTAAATTCACCAAACTTCTCGATTATCACATATTTCTCCCACTTCTCCTCTCTTTTTCTTTCCCTTCTTTACTCTCTCTTCTTCTCCTTCTTCTTTCTTTAGATTCACTGAGAGTGTTCTCTTCTTCATCACCCCCATTTCCAGTAATGCAGCTCTCCCTTTTCTCTCCTTTTCTCTCATTCTTCTTGTTTTTGGTGGGTCTCTCTATCCTTTCTTGTTTTTCAGTTTTCCTGTCATTTTCCTTTTGATTACTCCACTCCCCCTTCCCCCTAAATTTGAGGGGTTTTTGTGTGTTCTTTCTCTGCTCTTCTTTGATTCCACTCATATCTCAACTTGGTTTTTCTTTGATTCTTGAACAGTGATCTGTTTCTTTTTTTTTTTTTTGGTTTTTATTCTTTTTGAACCTTCTAATGCCTTTTTCCCCTCAAAGTTTTGATTTTTCCCCCGCTGTGATTCTTTGATCTAAAGGTTAATTATATCATTGAAGAGAAACGGGAAGTTGGTACATGATAATTATGTTAGCTAGTAACAGTTCAAAGAAAGAAATTTGATTTCTTGCGTTCAAGAAATCCAGAAGCAAGAAGAATCAGTCCAGTAATGGAAATTTTATCTTTTTCTTATCTCTTGCTAGTTGGGTTTCTATCTGCACCTCAGTTAGTGAATGCTCAGTTCAATGATCAAGCTACACTGTTAGCTATTAACAGAGAACTTAACGTTCCTGGCTGGGGTGATAACGCTACAAATTACTGCAACTGGCGGGGCATTTCTTGCAACTCGAATCATTCTTTTGTTGAAAGACTTGTTCTTTCAAGGCTTGATCTTAGAGGTAATGTGAGTTTGATATCTGAGCTCAAAGCTTTACAGCAGCTCGATCTTTCTGGCAATAACTTTCATAGTTTGATTCCTTCAGCTTTTGGAAATTTGTCTCAGCTTGAATTTCTTGATTTGTCTTCGAATATGTTCAAAGGTTTGATTCCTATGGAGTTGGGTAGTCTTAGAAACCTCAAATCGTTAAACCTTTCAAACAATATGCTTGTAGGAGAGATACCTAATGAACTTCAGGGTCTAGAAAAGTTGGAGGAATTTCAAGTTTCTAGTAATGGTTTGAATGGTTCTATTCCATCCTGGATCGGGAATTTCACAGGTCTGAGAGTTTTTACTGCCTACGAGAATGAACTGGGTGGTGAAATTCCTGATAATCTAGGTAAGTTTTCAGAGCTGAAGTTGTTGAATCTTCATTCCAATCAGCTTGCAGGGCCAATACCTGAAAGCTTTTTTGCTATGGGAAAGTTGGAAGTTTTGGTTCTTACCCAGAATAAATTGAGCGGTGAACTTCCTGAATCAGTTGGAAACTGCAGAAGTCTTTCTAATATTAGAATTGGGAACAATAATCTCGAAGGAGTTATTCCTAAGGCTATAGGGAATATTAGTAGCCTTGCTTATTTTGAAGCAGATGATAATCATTTGTCTGGTGAGATTATCTCTGAGTTTGCTCAGTGCTCTAATCTCACCCTGCTAAACCTGGCATCAAATGGATTTACTGGAGTTATTCCTCCCCAGCTTGGCCAGCTTGTGAATTTGCAGGAGTTGATTCTTTCAGGTAACAGTATGTTTGGAGATATACCAGATTCAATTATTGGTTGCAAGAGTCTAAACAAGCTGGA
This sequence comes from Dalechampia spathulata, assembly GCA_948192965.1. Lineage (NCBI taxonomy): Eukaryota > Viridiplantae > Streptophyta > Magnoliopsida > Malpighiales > Euphorbiaceae > Dalechampia > Dalechampia spathulata. The sequence goes on along the minus strand of CANYBF010133384.1, from coordinate 40,748 downwards.
TCTTAGCTATAATAGATTCAATGGCAGCATACCGAAAGACATCTGCAACATGTCAAGGTTGCAGTATTTGCTTTTGGGTCAGAATTCAATAAGGGGAGAGATTCCTAGTGAGATCGGAAACTGCTTGAAACTGCTGGAGTTGCAATTAGGAAGCAACTACTTGACTGGAAGTATCCCTTCAGAAATTGGCCGCATTCGGAACTTACAGATAGCCTTAAATTTAAGCTATAATCATCTACATGGTCCACTGCCCCCTGAGTTAGGGAAACTTGACAAGCTTGTTTCTTTGGATGTCTCTAACAATCAGCTTTCTGGTACAATTCCACAGTCATTTAGGGGCATGTTAAGCTTGATAGAGGTTAATTTCTCAAGTAATTTGCTCTATGGTCCAATACCAACATTCGTGCCATTCCAAAAGAGTTCAAATTCAAGCTTTCTGGGAAACAAAGGGCTCTGTGGAGAGCCACTTGGCATGTTATGTGGAAATTTGTACTCAACGGGCCATGAGAATTACCATCACAAGGTTTCTTACAGAATCATACTAGCTGTAATTGGTTCTGGTTTGGCAGTTTTCGTCTCTGTAACTGTAGTTGTGTTGCTCTTTATGATGCGGGAGAGACAAGAAGAAGCAGCCAAAACTACAGGGGTTGCTGAGGAAGGAGTGAATGATCGGCCAGCAATAATAGCCAGCCATGTCTTCATCGAAAATCTCAGACAAGCAATAGATCTAGATGCTGTCGTTAAAGCAACCGTGAAGGATTCAAACAAGCTCATTAATGGAACTTTCAGTACAGTTTACAAGGCAATCATGCCTTCTGGGATGATATTATCAGTTAGGAAACTGATGTCAATGGATAGGACCATTATTCATCACCAGAGCAAGATGATCAGAGAGCTCGAAAGGCTGAGCAAGCTCAATCATGAAAATCTGGTTCACCCTATTGGATATGTAATTTATGAAGACGTTGCCCTTTTGCTACACCATTATTTACCCAATGGGACATTAGCTCAGCTTGTTCATGAGACTAGCAAGAAAACTGAGTATGAACCTGACTGGCCTACAAGGCTATCTATTGCCATAGGTGTGGCAGAAGGACTAGCTTTTCTTCATCATGTCGCAATCATCCACCTTGACATTTCTTCAGGGAATGTTCTTTTAGATGCTGACTTCAGACCTTTGGTGGGGGAGATTGAGATATCAAAGCTCTTAGATCCATCCAGAGGCACAGCAAGTATCAGTGCAGTTGCTGGCTCCTTCGGTTATATTCCCCCAGGTGTGTCTTTCTTCAGTTCCATATGTTCGGATATGGATCATTTCATTTGTTTTCTATACGTTTTTGAAAGATTGACCATCTTGCAACATGGTAGTTTCCCAAATGTTCCTTTGTTTCAAGTCTGTTATCTTCGTACATGTGGATTTTATTTGCTAAAAGGAAAAGATTTCAAGCCATGACATGGATTCATCTGGCCAGCACGTAACAATCCATAATCGTTAAGCTTAGCTTCACATAACAATCCAGAGCTAAGATTTCTAAGTTTGGATCCTTTTATCTAACATTTGTTTTCGATGATCATCCAGAATATGCATACACGATGCAAGTTACAGCTCCAGGAAACGTGTATAGCTATGGGGTGGTGTTGCTTGAAATCCTTACAAGTCGACTGCCAGTTGATGAGGAATTTGGTGAAGGGGTGGATCTGGTGAAGTGGGTTCATGGTGCTCCGTCGAGAGGAGAAACTCCAGAGCAGATACTTGACGCAAAACTCAGCACAGTTTCCTTTGGTTGGAGGAGAGAAATGCTGGCAGCCCTTAAAGTGGCATTACTCTGCACAGACAGCACACCAGCCAAGCGACCGAAAATGAAGAAGGTGGTCGAAATGCTTCAAGAAATAAAGCAAAGTGATGGAGTTTCTTGATGTAATTTACTCATGTCCAGAATCTATTTATATGAAAGATCTGGTAGTTGGCTCTTCTAATGGGAACTTTGCTCTAAATATCCAGTTTAGAAATTCTTGCCTGGAGGCTCTAAGAAGAGGCACCTGTACTTTTGCTCAGGATTTTTTTTGTATTCTTGGTATGTACTTGAATATCTATCTATGAGCAATGGCAGTGTATACAGATCTTTCTAGTTGCGGAACAAAAGAGACGAATGAGATGGTTGAACTAGAAAGATCAATACGAGTTTTCTTTTGCATATTAGGCCTGCAATCTTAATGCTCAGGCTTCCATTTTCATCAAGTGTAGTTTCTCTTTTGAATGAAGTTTTATCGTAATCTTCAGTCTTTTAAATGCTTCATGGAATGTCATATCATTATAAACAAACCAGTTTGAGAAAAGAAGCTGCTAGTTACAAATATGGAATTTGCTGCAGATGATCCATACTTGACATAGCAGCAGCTTGTTTCCTGGGGCAAACCATAATCTGCGGTCCATATTATTTTATGTTATACTGATTGTCTTCTGATGTTATAATATTACATAATCATGCAGTTTAAGTATGCTTGAAACACGTCCTTGATAACCGGCAAGGTTTTAGCTTGAATATTATATCATGTTCAAAACGCACAAGCTGATATCTTCTTTTATACTACCAGCTGCTGTTGTATCTCTGCCCTTTCTTTCTGATCTTTCATGGTAATGGTTGCAGACCATCCTAACTTGAGGTTCAGGGATATTCCGGCCAGTCGTCTCACTCCAGAGGCGGGTGAAAGAAGCCTCGAGGTTCAGGCAACGGATAAAATAAAGTTCCCTTGAAATAACAAGATAAAACGAGTATTTACAAGCAAAGCAGATGATACTGTAAGCAGAGTCCTTGATTTGGAAACAATGAATAATGCACTAAACATCTACTCCGATGGCAACCGATTAGCAAAGTATTTCCTATCACGGTCCTAACATCACATGCAATCAAAAAACCATATATTCCATTCACTTTTAAGCCATTCATATTCAAGTTTTCAGTGCCAAAGCCTGAACCATCATCCATTGACTAGTTTTCTACATCTATTTCTTAGAAACAAAATTTAAACCAGGATTTGAAAAGAAATCCGGAAACCCATATCTTAAACTCAAAACATTGATGATGAACCATTTGACCATTGTACAACAATTTAGCGACACCTCCTAATCCAACCACATGATTAACAGGGAATCTTTCCGCACATCACCAAACACTTCATTTTTCATATTATTTTTATTTTTATATATTTAATTCTTTATATTGCTTTTGTTCGTCTCTTTTTTGGGATTTTCTTTTCCTTTCTTGTTCTTGATTGGTGCGGGAATTCTTCGGATGTAGGATGATTTGGGTAAATGCTCTTTTTCTTCTCTTTATTTCAACTTGAAACTATCTGCAGAGAGTTTTGATAGATCATGCGTATTACATCACATACAAATGAATCAAGTAACCCAAATACGGTTTAAAATAATGACTATTCCCATCTTTCCAGAGTGAGATGACACAATCTTATAGTTCTATTCTTCTTTTCGTACTAAACTCTTGAATCAGATGTCCGGTTCATATAAAAAACTCATCATCACTTCCATCAACATATATGACGCGTTCTAATTATCATTGCTTTGTTTTCAAATGCTAAATATGAGAGCCATCGATCCAAATGATATATCATGCTGGTGAGATCTTCAGAAGAGAGAATTCTATCTCGGGCAACACTCCTATTCCATCATTTGCCAGTTAGGTGACGCTTCAATTTCTTACAACACATTATGCTATTAGACCTGCCTAATGTTTTACTAACAATTAGCTGGGAACGCAGGGCTAACGTATTTTTGAACTAAGGCAAGTCTGTTACTTGATTTGCACCAGTCCCCCTAATACCTGATAGAAGCCACGTAAAACATTGAACACAAGAGAAACCATCTGAATTCTGCATCCTTTGACTGAAATTTATTTTTATTTAGCAGCAAGAAAGGCATCATTAAACAGAATGCTCATGTTCACGACTGTTCAAATATATAGGAAACAAAAGCCCATACCAGCTAATTGTGGCAGTGTCCCAACTCCCAAGTAGCAACTAGAACCAGAGAAAATACCAACAGAAGTTTTAGCAACCATAATTCAATAAACCATTGCTAAAAGCTCGATTCATGATTCATGATTCATGGGACTTCACTATGAAGTTCTGACGACTGATTGGGTTCATCACGACGGGTGGGCCTGCAGTTCGTGGCCATGCCTGGAACTTCTTGTCAGTTTCTTCCCACCAGTCCTTGTTTGCAACCGTATGAGGAGTGGTGCCTGAATTGCCCCAAAAAATGAGAAAAAGAAGTGTGGTAAACTAATATGTTGCAATAAATATACAACATCCAGCCAGTATATTTAGAAAACACGCAAAACAATTTAGTCATTTAATCAAATAAATCCAATCCTTAAATTTTGCCATTGCAAGCAATACATTATCTTATTAATTATGATTTTATCCATCAGGAGCATATTGAATAAAAAGTTCACTACCGTTTGTTGTCAAAAGATATGGAGAAAAGAAAGAGAAAAGTCATAGAAATTTAACAGTACAGAGGGACACATGCCTTGAAACTAAATCAGTCATTCCACAAGTCAGTTTCCCAGCTGTTCCATAAAAGGTTGGTTCCGGCTCCCAATTATAAACTAACTGGCAGTTTGCTTTGCAAATTCTTAAATTTAAATCCACCGTTCAACGAGGTGGTTTCTGGTTGTTTCAGAAATGGTTGGTTCCAGTATCCAATTCACAATTAAACAGTTTCAGTTTGCTACTAAATTAGCTAAATAAAAGGGCCAATGCTACCCTTCGCTCAAGGCCTATATATATGTAAACTGCAGTTCTGGTTTTGGTCCCAGTTAGGGGACTGGACAGAGTGGTTTCCCAGGTTAGGGATCAGTTCTAATTCCATGAAAAAGTTTACTTTATCATTTGAGTAAAAGGAAAAAAAAAATTTACAGACAATTTTGTGATGTTCAATTGGATAAATTGAAACTAACTGGATATAATTGGTCAGAAATTGCCTTGAAACAATCCAAAAACATGTGGAATTTTTCTAATTTTTCATCAATAGTCCATCACAAATTCACAATATTTATTAATAATATCGAACTCACCTCCAAATATCTTCTTATCAGCAATGAGGACATCGAATGCATATGCAATAACAAATGATCCAGCTAAAGCACCAATTACATACTTGGCCGACATCCTTAATCTGCAAACATTAAATCAAAAAAAAGTGAAAAGGGCGATCAAGTCAAAACAATTTTGCATGAAGAGGCCTTTTTAACCAAGGCATCCAAGTGCAAGGGGTTCTTGGAGCCTAGGGCGAGATTCGAGGTGTAGGAACATGTCTGAGCAAGGTGGAGGCACAAAAATAAAAAATATATATGAATAATAAATTTAAACTATTTTTAATTGATAAACATTCTAATAAGTTATTAGTTTATATTAATTTTATATGGAAAATATTTTATATTAATATGCTAAAAAGTTATTTACTTAAAAAAGTATATAAATTCATCTAAAAAAATAAAAACTAGTAAGTTATTTACTTGAAATCTGCTTTTGCATTTTAAATTTTTATATTTTTAAAAAATTGCATTTTCAAAATTATAAAGAAAATTTATTTACTTAAAATTGCATTTTAAAGTTTAAAATTGCATGCCATGCCAACAATGACCAACCCAAGGCCAACGGTGACCAAGGCAGTGCCGGCAACGACCCACAGTGATCAAGATGGCACCAACTCCAACATTGATGCCAATGTCTCAATTTTTTAAAATTTTAAAACCAATAGTGCTTTAGGCATGCAACACGTGCCTAGGCTCATGGTGCCTCGGGCTCAGAAGGCATACAACTTGATGAGATTGCCCGCCTTTTGGGTCTCTAAGCATAGCGGCTGGAGCCCGGTGCACCTAGCACCTTGCCTCTAGATATGAATAATAAGATCAAAAATGCTAGACACTCCCACAATTGACAGACACAATGACATAAAATTCTTCCATTGTATAACTGAATCTATATGTGAATGATACAAACTAAAACGCATTTTACAAACAACTGATAGTAAGAAAAAGGCTTTCTCGGCAAGCCTCAAAATCACAAACCAATATCAAACGAAGTTATTGCTTCAGGTTAATTTAGGAACAGCTTTCAAATCATTATGCAAGAAAAAAATTTGCCATGCTAACCTTCTTGTTAATCAAATTCACCAAGTCCACGGTTCCGAATGCTAACTTCAGGTTAATTAAGTCTAACAAGTATAAGCGTTCTTCACCTCTTTGGATTGTTCTTATTCACTTCCACCATCATTCATATTTTTAGTTGTAATACATTCTTATTTGTTTCTACAAGATTAAAGATTTTACCGACGTATACAATATATAATGCAATTTTGGTGAAAAGCTAAAAAATCAAAACGATGACAAAAATACAGCGTATTTTGCATGTTTGAGCGGAAAACATTGAGGATTTGTTAGGTTCAGTTCTTTATCGCAATCCATTCATTCGAAAATGAGTTTTTATTTGCAAAATGAATTCTAAAAGCATGATTTTTCTATCTATTCTATTTAACATTTGCAAACAAATCCATAAAATTAATAAAATCCATTTATACCAAACAAACGGTCAACCTCAAATGCTATCCTGTTCTTTAATAGTAAAAAATATAGAAAACAATTCAGCAAGCTAAACAACCAAAACATTTGCAGAAAGATTATCATCAACCATAGTTATCGAATTCGCTCATCCCCTGGAACTGCGACACAGTTCTAGATCGTGGAACGTATGCGTCCCAAATCGGTGAGACACGCGATTCGGTAATCCAAACCGGACGTCCCGGTGGGGAATTGTGAAAAAATAAATTAAAAAGCGTCAATCAAAAACAAGATGATTTAAAGAAGAAATTACCAGTAGAGACGCGAGGAAGCTTGGAAGAAAACAGATTGAATGTGAATTAGGGTTTCCTTTTTATGGATAGAATTAGGAAGGGGACTATTATTTATAAAATCTTTTAATAATAACGGCTGGGCTTTTCTTTTTTCTTTTGTTTTTTTTAATAATTTCTCTTTTTAATATTCTAATAAAAATATAACTTTTCAAAGTTAGTAACTTTATATAGTATTTGATTAAGATGAACAGATGATTATTTAAACAGCTAATAACAATTATTTAGAAATTTTTTATTTTTAAATTTTTATAAGTAACTCATCATAATTTTTTATTATTATATCTCGTCAACAATTTTATTAAAAATTATTTAAAATAAAAATTTCAAGATTCATAAAATATAAAAATGCATTTAAAATAAAATTAATTTAATTGATTATATTTATATATAAATCTTAAAAATAGTAAATGATTAAAATTTAAATATCAAACATGTAATATTAAAATAATTTATATATTTTTTAGATATTTAAATTAACTTATTAAAAAAGTGTATATAATGTTAAATAATATAAATATTTAATAATTATTTTATATTTAAAGAATTATGTTAAATAAATTATAAATTATTTTTATGTTTGTCTCACTTAAAATATATCAGAAATCATTTTTTAATCATATAATTTTTATAATGATAATATTTATGAATTTAAAATGAAAAAGTATAATAAATGTTATGTTAGTTAAAATTTTAATGAATTTAATTTTTTTTATATATCAATTATTAGACTTCAATTAAATAGTAAATTGATATTTCAACTATGACTTAAGTTAAACTCAGATAGATTTATGATTAAATTTCAATTGATAGTAATTTCTTTATGAATTTTAAATTCTTTCATTTTCTAATTAAATCAAAATTAAGGCCTTAATTTGCCTCCTTTACAACTCTTGCTTTTTATTTTTGTTTTTTCACCTAATAAAATACTATATTGTAGAAATTATAATTTTCTTTTTTAAAAAAAAATTAGGAAAGAGGTTGCTAACCCTTTTGATGCAATCCCTTCCAAATTCTTATATGAATCTTACTCATCTCAAAAAATATATTAAATGTAATTAGTATATAATAACTAATATATATATATATATATATATATATATATATATATATATATATATATATATAACATTTAATAAAAATTTATATACATCATTATATTATTAATAAATAGATATTTTTTACACAATAAACTGGATTCCTTAAAAGTATATGTTAAAATAACTGTTGCATCAATTAATATATGATTATGGTATTTATACATTTGCAACATTTAACAAAAAAAGCATACATTATAATCATATTAATTGATTCACAATCTCAAATCATAGCTTAAATCTCCAAAATCACATCGATTGGTTCACAGCAGCTAAAATCTACATGATATTTCTGATTCGGTGCCAAATATGCTAAGCCATGGAGGAAGGGTTTTTGTTGCTAAAAACAGGAAAGAAAATCATCATTCTCAACCATTTTCTCTTGATGGTCAAATGGTTTGACGAATGTGACCTTCATATGAAGTGTAGGATTTGAGGACTTGGAGATTGTTGTGGCTAAATTAAATAGGCATCAAAGCTCTTTTGTATTAGATCATGTGATCGTGTTGATAAGCTGTGTTAAATAGACTGTTTTGACAGCATATTAAATGATTTCATAAGTCTAATCCATATATAATCAATATAAATATGATTCTACTGCAAGTATTATTTGTGTTCGTATAAAAGGTAACATACAAAAACAAATCTTCTACTTGATTTTAGCTAGAAGGCCGAGAAAGGTATAACATACTACATGCTTATCTATCCTCGAAAGGTGGGGGAAAATTTTGAAAAGAAGAATGAAAAGAATGGAGGAGTTTTTGTACCATGTAGAAAAATACAGTATCCCTTATAATTATGATCATAGGTTGGGAATTGACACAATCTATCCATCCCCTTGCTATGTAGAAAGAATAACATATAAACCATGCAAATACTTGAAACAATCAGGAGTAAGGAAACCTTGACCGGAGTTCGTGTATACATGGTGAAAAGCTTTGAATCACCCACACAGAAGCAAGATGTGATAAACAAGAAAGGTTAAAGAATTTAAGAAAAAGGTATCAAGAAAAAGTTGAACTCAACTGATATTGTTCGTATTGCTGACTCTTCTCTTCTTGCACACTCTGAAACTGTTTCCAGAAAACAGCATGATTTGGCAGCCACAAGGCCTATGAACTTTGAACTCCTTTTAATTTGATCGAGGAAAGTTTATGGCTGCCTAAAGAAGACTATATGATGTTCATGCATCAGTAGGGTCAGCAACCAGCTGCTTTTAGGAAGTGGTCATATGGGCTTGATGCAGGTAGCCTGAAGAAGTTGGGATGGGGTTGATGTTCTGTTGCAAATTGTACTGGTAGACTCCCTATGGATGGTTTCTGCACGTTCATGTCAATGTTCTCATCGATGAAGGGATTTCCAGCCTGCAATTTCAATATGGAAAAGCTTTCAGTGAGATATTTATTTGGCAACACAAGCCCCCAACAGAGCTTTTTTTAGAAGTTGTGCTGTTTCTGCCTGGCAACACGTTCAAAGTAACAAGTTTTCGTGTATGATGCATTATTTAACTATGTGATACCATAATATATTGGAATTCGTGGCAAAGAGAAAAACAATACATTCTAAATAAGTATAAAGAATTCACCTTTTTCTCCTCATAGCCGTGATTCTCTTGAGCGATGTTAATCAAAAGATCTTGCTTAATTGGTACGCTTATCACGTTAGACATTTTTCTTTGCTTTCCCACTAGAAGTGTCTCACAGTGAAGGGCCATTTCCTTGTAAGGCACATCAGGAGCGGTTACAGACATTCTTCCAACTTGATGTGCTGCGTCTGAGACCTGTATAGACGGTTCATGCTGTCAGAATTGTGAATTAGGTTTCGTTCATTTATTCATTTAACGAGCAAGTTTCTAATCCAGCAAGAATAAGTAATAGTATTTTCCTATCTAGGCATACGAAAAAACCTTGGTACTTCTAAAAGTTAATAGTTAGGAGCATGGTATAGTTGGTCAACATACTGATTCCATAAGCTGGTTGACGCTTAACAGTTCCAGGTTTTGAACAACCAACTCATTATTTTTGGCTTGACTTTCAAAGGATTCCAGAAAAACATCTTCAACTGTGATGGGGGCTGTCTGCACAATACCAACAGAGCCAGTTTCAATCCAAAAATATCAGCTGAATAGAAAAGGAGAAATAATGGAGGGTATTGACCTCCGTGACTAAACTATGATTCAATCAACCTGATCTGCTTGATGAAGAACATCAGTGAACTGGCCTCCCAACGGACACGAGACATCAGGTAAAAACTTACGGAGAAGTTGCTGTCGTACAACAGTCATTTCTGACTGCAGAAAAGGCCATTATTCATTACCAAATATACATGCACGTGATCACTAGTAGAATTGCAGAAGAGAGAACTGAATAATAGAAGAATTGAAACAAGGTTTTACGTCTGGCAGATTGAAGCTCTTCACAATTTCAGCAGCAAAAAATTCCACGCTTTGTTCCCCTGTAACATCAATTTCTGATAGAAATTTCTGAGCTGAAACATCGTCCTCGTGAGATCCATAAATATTTCTGGGGTGCTCAGATTTTGTATTAACAGCCTTTAGTTTCCTGTCCTCGACCAGTTGCAGAAACGGATCAACCTTAAGAATGAATCCAAGTAAAGTCAGTTGGATTACCTAGACAATTGAGATCAATGAAATATATTTTTCCCTTTGCTTGTTAAAGAAATAAAGTCTTGAACATGGAATTTCAAGGCAGCTGCTTAAAATGTGAAGTCATACTACTGCATTGTCATCCACGATGATTACATACTGGTTTTTCCGCAAGTACCAGCTTTGCGCGATGAACGAGACGAGTGATATCATATGCTTTTGATGAAAAGAGAATCATCGAGGTTGCTAAGGTAAAGAGAGATCTACGGCTTGATGATGGAAATGGCTCTGCAAAAAGAACCGAAAATTGTTGAAAATTGCAGCTTGGTGACCATAATTATGCAAAGATAACTTTTCAGTTACTGCTTTAGTATATGAAATGAAATAGATAATAAATTTATAAGTAGAATCTAATGACGCCCAAACCACTTCTTCAGATGGTCAAGACCAACACCTGCAACAATATTACAGATGTTACCCGTAGCATCTTGCAGCAAACACCATCATCATCTAGATCTTTCTAGTCAAACAAACAATTTTGCCTACAAAGAAATTTCCAAGATCCAGCTTTATGCATGCATAGAAGTATGCAGCTGTGTGTGTGTGTGTGAACTAAAGACCCAAACTGTCAGGAATTTGAATCAGCAAGATGCCATTCCAAAAGGCTAAATTAAATGGTATGCACATAACGGAATAAAAAATTTCACAGATCAGTGAACCACAGATATAGTAGTAAACTCATCAAGATAAAACCAACAGTGGCATAGGTTATATCTTTCGCAGAAACAGAACTTCCCTGTATTTTATTAATATTTTCCTGTCGTTTTTTCTAAAATTAGTTTGTTCCATTTTATAAGTTTAATAATTCATGAAAGTAGCCATGTATTATGAAGTTCAAATCCATTTATTATGTATTGTTTGCAACTCAAATTTGATCACAGGCTGTTATTATTCTGCATCCATAACATCTAACATGCCCCAAAAAGCTGTTGTTTAGTTTTGGTACAAAATTCATACACACAATTACACGAGTCATAGAACAAAATTTAGGGGAATGTACCTCTTTCATGAAGAGCGACATTTCTCAAGGAAATTGCAAGCTGAAAACTTCGAAATAAAGACTCGTGACTGGAATTCTGTCATAAAAAGTACAACAACATGAAAGAATCCTAAATCTATATACTTTTGACTGAAAGAAGCCATCAAAGAATTATATTTTGAAGTCAGCATTTAAATTTATAGTAAAAAGATGAAGCTCATTATTAGTATGAAGGATAAAGACCATTATTAGCTGTTAAACAAGAAACGAGGAAGGAATTAAAATATCAGCTGAAAAAATAACATGTCAAGTTTCACAGAACTATTTCCTAGAATTTTCTTGTACATAGATGACTTTTTTCTAAACATAACCACAGATAGTGAACGTGACAGGAAAAATAACTGGCACAGGTACAAAGTGCTTCTCATTGTAGTGGAGAATAGGAACTAGGGAGAGGATAAACACATTAGGACGCAGGCCTTCCCCTTGCATTTTGCCAAGAGGCTGTTTTAATTCTTTGAACTGTGACCTATAGGTCATCAAGGGAGCAAAATTACTAATTGTTCTAAGGCTCAACCTCAGATAGTGAACAAAAAGAAATAGCAATTTCTTTAAGGGGGCAAGTAAACTATGTACGTGTGTGTGCTTGCAGACTACTAACATGCAAGACCAATTAAATCGTTATCAAGCAAATTCAGTTACATCATTTACCTTGGAACGAGAGAACAACAATACCAAGCCATATGTATGAGCAATTGCCTCATAGTTTTCAGGTGTGTTGGCAGGAGAAATAGACTGTGCCCAAATTGATGACAGCAAGAGACTAATCTGATGGCTGCTCAGCCTTAAAGAACCAGCCTCCTGAGGTTCAGTGGAAAGAAGATTCACGTAAATATCCATCTCCAACAAAACTAGACTAGTTTATAATTCCAGAATAATCATTTCAGAACTCTCAACTTATGATCATGGACCAAAAGGAGCAATAATGTGCATCAGAAAATTTCTACATCCAAATAGCGTAACGTATGAAGCTAGGCCCACTTTGCCCCAATATAAGTCTTTCAATTTAAGAACAATGGCTGCAGAGCTGATCCAACTTTATGCATGACCAAGCTCGCTATATTATGAAATTTAACACAAAGCTTAGCTCATTTGTTAACAAGTTGATTGGAGCCAAACAAAATTTAATTAAAATTTGGCTTTTTTGTTAAATATGTTCAAATATATCTCCTATTCTTTATTAACCCTGTCCCAAATCAAGGATTGGATTTTCTGATTATAGTAACTCGGATCCATGCCTAGCCCTGGAAAGAATATCCTCCTAACTAGCAACTTTAATTCTTCTTCAATTGAAGGAATCTTTAGAAATTTCTGATTAGGAAATTTTACACTTTCGCAAGATTATTTAGCAATTTGTACGGTAGGCACGTCTTTCTTTTGGTTAATTATTTTATTTAAAATGTGATACTTTGGGTTACTCATCAGTGAGGAATAGACATGTAAGAAACTTAATATAACATGATGTTTCCACAACTTACAGTTTCCTTATTTGAAGGGCTCAAGGAATCATCTACGACAACAGATGCAAGAGGATTTTTCACATCGTAGCCTTCACTATTTGATAACTTCAAATTGTCAACCATCTCATTCCTGATTTTTTCAGCCTCAACAATAACATTTTCTTTCCTGTCTTGGTTGGAGTTTTCGATTATTGAAGGTTTTGCCTTCCTTAGCTTCTCAAATAGGGCTGCTGAGGAAGAAAAGACAGAGACAGTTCTAGAAAGTGTTCGAAGATCTAAGCCTTTTTTTGACTCCAGATTAGTTGCTGGACGAGGGGATACTGATGATGGCACTAAAACAACAGAAAAGATGCGGTGAGCTCCAAGTCGTATTTCATGGTCAGGGTGAACCATAGCTGGGAGTAATTGATGAAACAAAGCATCAGGGAATGCCTGAAACGAAGAGGAAACAAGTATCAGAATAAGCAGCATAAAAAATAAATAAATAACTAGGCAATGAATTTATCACAGACAAAATAATTTCCGTTTGGGTTTACCTTGTTTTGGTATGTCATATTGGGTATGGATGCTGCAATTTGTGCAGTACGATAAACAGCAGAAATTGTTGCTCTGCCTATAACTGGATTACTAGAGATGTTCTCCAACATCACAGCCATGACATCAAGCATTAAACCTGCATCTCCAACCTAAGAACCAGAAGCATCCAGTTTTATGCATTTAATAATCATCATGAATGGTCCCACCAGCAAAAAAAATGCAACCACGTGATATATAGTAAAATAATGGAACTAGGAAATAACGAAATCACAAAGAAGCATCCCAATCAAGATGTGAAATATGTTTCATAGTAATAAAATCTTCTAAGGACGAATCTGTATCAAAGCATTGGAGATTAGTGCAACCTTAAATGACAATTCCACGAGACATTTATCTGTAGCTTCTCTGAAGTTTTTATTCCAATTTTTGATGTCTGCTTCTACTTCATCATCAAGTAAACTATGTGCGCTTTTTCGCCAATGCCTCATGACATCACTTACAGCACCAATTATTGCTACAGAAGAATCAACCTTTGCATGTTGAGCAAGAGAGGTGGCAACCTCAACAATATCGAGCTGCATGTTGGGTTGTTTAAGGACATTTTTGTGATCAAGATGCTTAATCAATGTAGACAACAAAATATGTGCATTTTGCCCTTGAAACCATAACAAGAAAAGAAAAAATTGGAATGACAGGATTAGTCAATTTATCAAGAACATAGAAATAGAATGCTTTAGATTTTAAAACAGAAGATAAAAAATGATAAGCACAGAGTGATAGATTCCTGAGGTACCAGAATCATCCATTATGCACTGCATATCCTTCAAAACTGTCAACGCAATGCCATATTCAAGGGGCCATAAATTTGCATTATCAAAGTAACGAAACAATGCTTCAAAGACACGACGAACGTTTGTGGCCTCCTTCCCTAGTTGCGCCATGTTATGCAGGCAAATGCTGGACCAAAAGCAAGGATTCCGTGCATTCTCGCTGCAAAGCAAATGATTGATCAAATCTTTAAAGCAAAAGACTGATATTATAGCATATGTTTGAGAACATAGTGCCAAGAAATTTACGCTGTCACATTTACTTCTCCTTTCTCATTGACAATTGTTCTCCAAGAAGGAACTGTTGTAATAAACTCTTGTGGAGTACTAGCATGGATCACATGACCCTCATGTTTTAGCACTTCATCCACCCAGCTATTCTGAGTACTTTGCTTGTCAATATCAAGATCCCTTTTCTTAGAACATCCATAGTTTTCCAAGATAGCTGCGATTATCTGTTAATTGGGATAGAGAAAATATGTCGGTTATTCTTCTTACATAATTACAAGTCAACAAACGATGTCAGGTTTCAAATAAATGAGAAAACAAAAATAGGAAAGCTTATATAGACGTATTTAACAATGGCAGCCCTAAATGGGTTGGTATCCATCATGCATAAAATTGATTGACTTTTGCTAAGTTTCAATCTACTTCACTTACATATTACTTAAATTCTTCATATGTTTCCTATGCCGGATTCTTTAACACTCTATCAAACACTTAGATTTATATATCTTAAAAGCTCTAGATTCACAAACAAGTCTAAACTTCATACTAGCTCAATTCCAAATCTTCAAATATAAGCCCAAGATTATTTGATCATTTGACCATCTTAGACTCTAACACTATGTAGAAACTTTATGGATCGAAGAAGATATTGCATCAAACTCATAATAGTGACCTTAAAAGGAGTTAGTACCCATCTTCATAAAATCAATTTGTTTGTGCTAAGTATCAATTTACTCCACTTAAATTCCTCACATATTTTCCATGTAAGATTCTCCAACAACACTAAACTTCAATCACTTGCTACTTCAGTGGCATCTTATAATCAAAATTTCTTCCTTGGTCCACTTTTTACTTTCTTTTTTAGTGCACGTCTTGAACAAAATACGAACTAAAAATGCATGAGTGTACACATATGAACTTCTAAAAAAAACTAAAGTAGGCCTACTTTCTCTCTCCCCCTTCTTTTTCTTGCACCAACATCGCCATTATCATCAAGTTTTATAAGGTTATGTCAATTGTAGAGTTATATTGATCAAATTTAGTGGTAATCCAAATCAACCAACTTTAATAGGTGATTTATGTTAAAATACTTCAAATCGTAGGAAAAAGAAACTGTGAACATGTTTACAACACATCTACAAAATCAGGACTTAAATGAAACTAATAGAGCTTATCAAGAGGCAACAAGTCAACAAATAAGAAAATTTCACTCAATGAGTCATAATTTGCTTACACTATCAAACTCCTCTGAAATATGAGTGTGTTCGCCCATTAACCATACCTACACATTAAGGAAATGATTGGCATGAAAATGCAATATATTAGATAAATATACCTTTTCTTTATTGTCATTCTAACAAGTTACAAGGCACATATGACCAATGACCAAAGGGGAAAAGAATTTCAGTTGTGTATATCAAAGTGTAAGGTCTAAACCTAAAGGACATTCAAGTGATATCAAAAATTGGTTAAAGTGAGGAGCAAAAATTTCGAAAAGATCGCCATTCCAGATTCCAAATAGCAGTTGTAGTGATTTAAAAAAGATACCAATGCAGAAAGAGCTTGCAATCCTGCTGCACGAAGATTTTTTGTTCTTTCATCATCTCCCATACCTTGAGTTAACTGATAGAGTTCAGGAATAAAACCTTCTAAATTAAAAATGTATGATCCGTCTTTCTGCAAAATTCATTTAGATGACATGAGCCTAAGGTTTTCCATGGAACTAGAAATATAACAAAATTTATACATGAAGCTGCACTAACCTGATTATTTATGAAGCAAAAAAAAGTCTCGCAACCCACAATTTGTATCTCTTCTTGTCGTGTTTGATCCAATAATGTGTGCATAATGCTCAGTAAACTACTTGCAAATAGGGGCCTATGAAATGGTTCATGTAAAAGAACCCTTAAATAGGAAAGCTTAAACTGTTAACTAAAGCCTAATAATAATTTTATATATCTCAAATACACCTTGTAATAGAATTCTCATTTGATATGAAACATAAAAATGCATAGACTTATTTCTACCTTATACAAACTATATTATTTAATAAATGAAATTTTCATGAATTGGATTCCACATCATTCCATAGAGGTTCTGATATCAAATTGAAAAGCTCAAGCTATATCAAATGAGGTGTTTGAAATATCAAAAGCAGCAGGATTTTGAAAGAGTGAGGAAATGAAAAAAGTGGGGAAGAGTTGGAAAAAACCATAGGAGGTCATTGATTGATAATCCCACACATGTTTGAGTTCTTAATTCAAGTTAAAATAGGTTCATGTGGAATTACATGTAGCATTCTTTTTCATTTTTACATATGGATTATTTTATGTTCTTTCTTTTCTTTTTCTACAGTAACCACTAGAAATTTAAAAATTTTCAAAAAAGAAAAACATTCAAACATTTTAAATCATATGTAGTTATGGTCAAATGTCTAAGCAAGTCAAAGTATTTGATATAAACATATAAATTGAAGTCAAATGACATGTGAATAATACAAGTGTATTAATTTAGTACATGAAATTTATATTTTGTATAAAATCTATTCAAGGTAAATTGATGTGTATCCATGCTTTTGTGTAGTTTCAAGGAGCATGAACTACTCTCTTGCAAGCATAATTATAAATTTGGTACAAAAATTTAAAGGGTAAAATTGATATTCTTGTTGTCTTTTATCTTGTAACAATACATAATTAAGATAAAATAAAGTTTCTTTTAATTCTAATAATTTATAATCCTAAATAATATAAATATTCCAATAGTAATATAAAACTAGCTTGTTAAAATTCCATGTACATTCATTAAAAATCTTCCCAAACTCATAAGGATAAAGCCCCACTCTTAACATGCAAATAGATTGTTGTCATTAATCAAACAAATTGAAAATCATAGGTTGTGACAATCTAAAAAAAGAAAATAAATAACAAACGAAATTCATAATGTAACAATGAACAAATGAGCTTATGATGATATGTTAAAAATAAAATATGCAACATACAAAAAACAAAAAACATTAAAGAGAAAATATAAACTCACATTTGCTCCTTACAAGAGATCAATAGTTTCCTATAAATGCACATCACAATATTCACTGCTCGAAAGTTCTCATTTCTCAACTCCTTGTAGCATCTTTGTTCAAGAGAATTCGAAATCTAACCACCAAATTTGCAACATTCATCAATAAATAACATCTAATATTTCTCAATGATGCACTTTTATTTCCTTAATGGTATATATGCTATAATGAATGAAAGAATTGAAAAGAGTATGCTGAAGATGAGATAGTTTTGTTAGTATTTATAGCAAAACATCAAAGACAACATTGAAAAAAATTGATATCAACTTAAGAATATTAAAATGGTTATGCATGAGTTTAGGAAAGCTAAAGTGATAACATATTTAAACTTAAAAGTGTAGGGAGCTCCATATAAAAATGAAAGATTGTGGAAACTTTAAGGTGCTCCATATAAAAATGATCTGAATGTTGGTTTCTCACACTTTTTAGAGTGAGGATGCACAAACCTCGCTAGCTAGGAAAAAAAAAGGTGTTTATATGATAATATTTATATAAATTAAGGTGTCTAAATGATTCAAATTAAAGCTCAAAAGGGAAAATTGGCAAAACTTGTCAAGTTAAGAGGTATCAGATCTAAAGAGACTTAATTACTAGAAACAACAAGCAAACACAATATCATGCAAGTATTACTATCATAAGCCAAAAAAGAAAGAAAGAAGCAACTAGTATTTCTAAAATCAATCAACCATCTTTTACTCAAATGGACAATAATACACACACATACATGTGAATATTTGGATATAGGAGAGAGAATGATATGCGTGCAATTGAAGTTTTTAAAGTATATTTTCACAAGGAATCATTTTGAGGTTTATTTAAAATAATAATTCATCAGTAATAATACCTTTGGGATGCGTAATGGATTCTTAGCAGCATATTCACATAGTTTGGCAATCATCCGATCATTTGGCCCATCATCCTACCATTCAATGTCCCAGAAATTATGTGGTAGATATCCAGAATTCAGATTGCAATGAATTAAAAAACAAGCCAAAAGATGCTATTCTGAATGTGAATTAGGCAATTATAATAACACATTTATAAAGCGAAATGAAGTTGCAACCAATATGTGGTGAGTCTCAATGTTTCCCAAAAATTAATATTTATGGGGAAAAGTAAAAATAACTTGTATCCTAACGGAGCTTCTAACAAGGCAATAGTTAACTTCCAATTTACAACATATTCCAGGCTTTCTTGCCAGAGGAACTGAACTGAATTCATAAAGCAACTTGCATTTTCCTGATATAACCAATTCCTATACCCTACCTGGAAGAGAAGTACTTCTCTATGTCAAAAGTTTTTCCACAATTCGCCTATTTTGATTTGAACTAGTTAAAGGAGGTTATCCAAGAAAGACAATTCAAGAGGATGGCCAACAGTGGTTCGGCTGATTAAGCATATATTCATCACATTAAAACATACAGGGTGCTGATAACTGTAAAGAATGAACGAGGCAACAAAATCACTGTCTATCGCTAACTTAACTACACAATAAAAGAGAAGCACATCTCATTCTTTGATTAGGGTAACATTCCACTTGAGAGCATGTAAGTTGCCAGTGTCGTGTGAAAAAATCAGTATTATCATATGCAAAATACATACAGAATAATTATCTGATAAACACAGAAATGGAGCAACGAGGCAAGCAGGTACAATACAACTAGAAACAAACAAAGGCATATGAAACAAGTAAAAGATAGAAAATCTTACCAAGTTTCGAGGAAAAATGTCCGCAATGAACTTCTTGTACCTCTTAATAGGCTGTCTAGACCTTGCCCGCAGACCAGGGCAAAAGAAACAAAGGCTGCCGCATGCAGGCAATACTTGCCTCGAAATTACACCAGAAACTACCCTCATTTCCAGATTGTTGTTTCTATTACTATTCTTATTCCAAATTTATGCAAATCAAACTTAAACAGAGAGAGGAAATGATTTCCGCGGAGACAGTTTTCCTTCTTTCTTTCCCTTCTAAAAAAACCTGACAGAACGTCAGGTTCTGGCATTAAGAAGGGAAAGAAAGACTCCAATCCTCAAATTTGCAGCCCTTCAAATTTCAACTACCAGCCTGTAATCATCATCATCATCAATATTACAACAATAATCAATCACCAATCCGTGTCACATATCATTGAAAAAAATGAATTATCCAAACAATCAGTTAATTAATCAATCAATTAAAACTTCAATACTGAGAAGCAAAACAATGCAGATTTCAAATTTCATAAAACAATTATTCAAAAACACTAAACTAGAATCAAAATGCAAATAAAAAAATGATCAAAGAAGGTAAAACTGATCAGTAATCGATCAAAAAATCAAAAAATAAAAATAAAAAGAAAGAAAGAAAAAGAAATTGAAAAGGAAAATTACCTCTCTTTGACCAGAATGAAGAAGAAGAGCTGACCGGAGGCTGGAATCGCTCTCTAAGCCATGCAAACAACACCAACGGTACCAATTCCCAAATCAATGTTTAGCATCGCTATATTTAATTTACTTTATTCGCATTCAATTCGGTTCCATCTTCTATCTCTAGAAGAAGAAGAAAAACCGAAGAAAAAAAATAAAATAAAAAATCTTATCGGCGTACTAAAAATAAAAAACAAAGGACTCTTCATTTAAAATCGTTACAAACGGCAATTTGAATGCGAATCCGACAGAGCCATACCAGCCGTCTCATTATTAGGATTTTAATTTATTTAAAATTAAAAAATAATTAATTGTTAAAATTAGGTCGTGATTAGTGTTGCTCCATGAACGGGATATCTTCACTGTCAGTTAATTAACGGTCTTTATTTTTGTTTGTTATCAATTTGCCACCAATTCCCTCGCTGTAAGGGGGTAGTTCAGTAACCAACCTTTTTTTTTAGTTTAATTATTTGCTAATATTATTTAATTAATTACTTCAAATTAACAAAGCATTAAGCAACCGTAATTATCCTAAAAAAGGGTCATTAAGAGTTTGCTTTGCTTATCTTGCACATCTTTTACCATCAAGTCATTATTAACTAAAGATAGGCTGTAATGACGTGGTATTATTATATAATTGCATCCCATTACTTGAAGCAGACTCCATAATTAATCAGCTTAATCATCATCATTAGCCATTTGGATAAAAGGGAGGGAGGGACAGCTGTTTTAGGGACTTTTTATCATATGCAATGCAGGTGGTGGTGTGCCCCATATGCTCTGGCTTATGATCAGCCGACTTCATGTGTTGCATAAGACTGGAGGACCTGGAACTACTGCACGTTTGATCTGGAAAATTTCCAGCTACTTGACAAGCATTAAGCTTGTCTGGATGCTGATTAGTTTTCCAGCCATTTATCAGGTTTGTTAACGCAGCAGAATGTAATATCATTGGCCGATTAAGGATTACTCAGAAAAAGTAATTAGATCCAACAGACAAAAGTTCACATCTGGTAGAAAATCAGAATCATAATCCAGTAAAAATTTTCACTAGGCTGTAACCAATTACATTATCCATTCTGGATTGGAAGTTTCAGTTTGAAACCTTAAGTATTGATTTAAGAATTTGTGCAACCTCAGATGATTAAAACAAGCACCATATAAACCTTCAAACACAATGGCGACTAATCTGAGAGTAAGCTGTTCTCATGATAGTCAAAACTTTCTAAGCTTTCGACGTACCTCCATGATCCCTTTCAACGTGCTCTACCAGTGCCACAGGATCACGGAAACCTTTACTGCACTTGGGGCATACATCTACGGGCAAGTTCAAGACACGAGACTGATTCCTACTCTTTTCGTGCACCTTCTGCACGTGTTCGACTAGAGTTGTAACTGATGAAAACTTTGCACCACATTGTGGGCACTCCTCTAGCCTGTTGCTGCTGCCGCTGCTTGAACCAGTACCAGTTGTTGCTGTCTGCCAAGCTTGGCTGATCTCACTACCCAACTTTGTCATGCTTGCTTCAGCTGAGGCTCGAACAGATGAAGCTGCATTTCGAAAGGCTGTAGCCCACTTAGTTGAAGATGCAGCAGCAACTTGGTTGGGCTTCGATTCTTCCTTCTTACTCCTATTTAGAAGACTCAGAAACTGAAAAGCTGCCTCAGGTTTCTTCGGTCCAGGACATTCATGATCAGGTCCAAATCGATGCTTCAAGCAATGATCAATGGTGCAATCCCTGCATTTGATTGTGTTTGAGAATGTAAGTACCTCCCTACAGCCATGGACAGGGCATTTTCTCTTCTTTGTGACTTTTTCATAATTTGATGGGTCACATTCAGTGTTAACATGAAGTTCCCAAGAAATATTTGGGTCCTCATCAGGATTTAGGCGAACTCCTTTAGCACATAGTGGACAGATTACAACAGTAACATCCTTTCTATCAGCTTTTGGGCAATCATGTTTTGCATAGCTTCGGTGCTCCAAACAAAATACCTAGAAAATCGTCAGGATGAAGGTGGTCTTAACATAAAGCAACGACTTCAACAAAAGGCTGACATGACAAAGGGGAAAACAACAATACTCATAATATGTGATTAGACAAGAAATTGAATATAAACCACTCTTACAAACACATGCTTTGATGTGGTATTACTAAGACGAATCTGATCGATCGGTCAATAATTTAACCTGTCATTTATTTGCATTAGCAATAGCATTATCGTTCTGAAATTTACCACCTTTCACCAACTATTTGTACAACTTAATTACTGAATATCGATATTGATCGAATGTCATGTGGGAAAATTGGAGCAACACGCAATTTAAGCACAAGCAAGATTTTCCGAACAATGATAGGTGGAAAACTAGAAAGCCCGGATGCAAAGGATAACGCTAGGAGGAAGAGGAAGCATGCTAGAATCAAGGTGCAATGCAATTCCCCTATGCACCAAGGACACATTTCCCAGTTATCAGCTTCTGAGAGACTAGCACATAACAATCTTAACTGCCATAGGATTACAATGATAATACGACTTACGCAGACAGATTCTCTGAAATATTACCAAGTCAACAAAGATGATATTTCGTTTGACAAGTCTAATAGGCATATGGCCTTTGGAATCGATATCAGAAGCGCAGCATAAACTCTCCAACATAGCATGTTATACCAAATTTCGAGATCAATGTGATTGTTAGTATACTATAAATGATAATTATACACTAATCAAGTGTAATTATGACAAAACTGAGATGTGTTCACTCATAATTTTAGATGGCAGACCGGGCATATCCAAGAAGTTCTCCATAAAACCAGAGAAGTATAGATTGAGCTAAAACGACCAAATAAGCATACACACGATTTGAATGCAACGATTTGAATCTTTGCATGATTTGCTTCTCCCAGGCTAAGTTAAACAACCACCATTACATGAATTCAGCTGAGCTAATGAAATAAATAATAGTATACAATTGAATTCCTAAACAGAGTCAGGGTCTAACACAATTAATGGAATCTCAATCAAAAAGAATTCGATGATGATGGAAAAACAAAACCCAAATCTTGACATGAAGAAGAGAGAGAGAATATTCACCTGGCGGCAACGATCGCAAGTAAAAGGCAAGAAATCGATCTGCCTGCAATCTTCTTTCATACAATGCTTACCAAGATCTGGGAATTGCGGCGTTCCCATCTGGGACTCTTTTTTCCCTTCTAATCAAAACAAAAAGCCCCCCAAAAATATAAAGAGAAGGATCAAAAGGATCCTTATCGACAGATAAAAAGAAAAAGGAACAAACCCCAGAAATTTTCTTAAATTTTTTATTATATTTAGCCGAAATTTGTTGCGAGATTCTGGAACTGATGTCGGATATGAATAATTTCGTGTTCCTTATGCTGGTTTTGTCCTTGCAAAATGGTTCAGAATTCCATTGGAAGAACAGGTCCGCGAATATAGCAATTGCGAGGTCTAAATGAGTCGTCGCAGAATTCGCCCATTTCTTGGTCAACGTTTTAGGTGAGACTAGCTTAGCTTAATATCCGCTCTGGCATTATGTTTAAAAAAAGGTTTCTAATTTTATCTTTTATTTATTTATTTTTTGGAAAATAGATATTTAAGAAAATATTTTATAAAAGATAGTTTTAGAATAAAATTTTAAAATTAGTTCCAAAAGTTTTTTATAATCTTAAATATTAATATTAATGGACTTTAAAATTTTTTAAAAAATCATATAAATTAAATTATTTTAAAATTATTATTTTTACTATTTACTATTTAATAATTTTTTCTATTTACTTACAAGTTATTGCATGAATGTGTAGCTAAAATTTTTAGGATAATTATAAAAATGATTAATTGTATTTTTTATTTTATAATTATATCCAGTGATTTTTATATTATTTAGAAATGATCATTTGTTAATAAAAATATTGAATTTTCTTATTAAATTTATATTAAATTCTTAAATATTATATTTAAATTTGTTAAATCCTTAAAGCATTATCTTGTAAATAATTTTTTAAAATTTATAATTTTTACTATTGAAGGAGAGAAGAGAAATAATCAAAAATATTAGAATATCTCTTCCTTGAATAAAAAATATAATATATTTATTTAATAATTTTATTTAAAATAATTTTATACAAATATAAATGCTGATTTAAAAATTAATTTTTATCTAAAAAATTTAAATAAAATATAAATATTAATGTTTATTTAAATAAAAATAAAATAATAGATAAAAATTTTATTTTCATATAAAGATTAATTTTTATCTGAATATAAATATCAATTTTGACTGTTAGAAAATTATAATATGATATTTTAACATAAGACTAATATTTAGTTAAATTATATATTTATATGAACTTGATTTCATTATAAATTGATTCTACATAATACTTATCTTTTTCATTAAAAATATTAAATTTTATTATAATGAATATTATTAATTAATTCTATGAAATGCTTATCTTTTTATCTTTCAAAACAGTTATATTTTTATATTAAATCAATAATTATCAATTTAATTTGTTAAAAGTGTGTACTTTATCTTTAAAATGTAATCTTCAAAAAGGATGGTTTGTTATATTTAATGTTAAAAATAATTTTGATATTTGTCTGTGCATAATTTATATTTTTCATTAATATCTTGTCATAATGAATAGCCTAGTCTTTCATAATTCTCTTCAATTATATAATAAGATCAACCCTTACTCTTTAAATTTCATCATACAAATACAAGGTAGTTGTGTTTTAATATTAACAAATTAGTAATTGTTAAATATATTAATAATATTTTTATTATGGCAATGTTCATGTTGTTGTACTTCTAAAATAGATGGGATGATACAATGAGATCTTCATTTATTTGATAGTTAAGTAAATAAATATTATCTGATTGTATCATAATTCCATACAATTATATTATATCTTATTTAGCTTTTTTTTTTATTATGTATGAGTGTATATATTTATCAAAATAATATAAAATTATTATTTTATAAAAAATAAATTATGAATTAATTGCATGTAAAATAATCAATATTGATGTTATTATTTATAAAATAAAATATAAAGTATTATATAAAAATTATTGTAAGAATGTATAATTAAATTAACATAACCTTTTATATATTAAATTTTTAAATAATATATATTATAATAGAATTAAAATAAATAACAGATGGATTGAATGGATAAATCAATATCCTAAGAATGATGTGAAGACGAACAATACAGGAGGAGCTACGCCAATTCTGCACCTAATTTCATATTCCAAGGCGCGACCTATCAACCACTGGATGATTTTCTGCCATTTTTACCATAATCAGATTCTCTTTTTTTGAACTGGAAATATATCATTAAACGATAGAAAAGTCTTTACACAAAATAATTTCAAAAGCTGAAGGAATATTAGAAACCCGACACTGTTGAAGATTGGCTCTTATAACCTGCCTTAGCAAGCCAATCTGCTGCAGTGTTACAACTTTCTATTACAATAACAAATAGAATAACAAGGGATTCTAACCAGCATATCCTTACAATCTCTGCGATTTTCAAAAATGCAGACTCAGCAAGGGCCCCAAAGGAGTTGACTAGCATCTGATTATCAGATTCAACAATAGCATGCGAAGCTTGCAAACGAACAGCCAGATTCACAGCGAGAAGAAGAGCTCTAGCTTCTTCTGCTTGAAGTGGTGGTGAACATTGGATATTCCTAGTCAAACCATCAACAAGTGTGCCCTGCCAATTCCAACAAAGAACAGCAACACCAGCGCGTCGGTTGTTAACATTGTAGGCTGCGTCAGAATTTAACTTAAGCCAGCAATAATCAGATTCCTCCGAAAACCATACATTGAATTCAAAATTAATTAATTACTTCCTGCATACTCACAAAAAAAAAAAATTTAATTGTTTATTTTAATTATTTCATCGATATTAAAAATAATTATTTACGAATAAAATTATTTTATAATGAACAAGTAGATTGTATAATTGAATGAAGTGTTTCCCACCTTTCAAATTGCTATAAAAACTTGTTGAACTGAAGCCTGTCAAATTTTCCAGACCTCGATTGATGCCTGTCGAACCCAAAGCAACTTGAAATTATTTACCATAATTTAAAATTAATTAAATTAATTAAGTGGATTAGTAAAGATGTGCTATAATTATCAATATTTACTTTAAAAATTTCACTTTAAATTTTCAATTATATTTTTAAAAATACGTTCTTATTTTTTAAATTTAATTTTTTATATGGATAATTATTTAATAAAAACTTTTAAAAACTAAAATGAAATAAAGGTGGAAATTCATCTTACAGAAGCCTGAAATCAAAGCAGCAGGCAAATTATTTATTAGTTTGAATGCGGAATACGTAATTTCATTCTGAACTTACCCACATGATGTCTATGCAGATTGGTCAGTCCTTGCCCTTTGAATGGCCTGGTAAATGTCAATTTTGCTTTTTTTTTTTTCTAAAATACATTTATTATGAAATTATTATTTAAATTCATAAACTTTATTTTTAAAAAAAATTAATTATGAGAGGTAAATGATTTAAGACAAAGTAGTCATCTTCTTACAATCAAAACACACATCTTTCATTATTAATTTACTACACTATACTATTTTAATTGGTTATACATTTATTTTCTAATTAAATAATAAAATAAAAATATTTGATAAATTTTAAAAATTTCACACAATGCTTACCAGTAATTAGTGGTGAGTATTTGATCAAGTAGATTATCAAATTGAATTATTTTTTAATATTTTTAAACTGAATAAAATAAAATAAATTAATTTAATGCAATATATTTATTCAAATTATAATGTACTGGCCTGCTTAGGTAAAAGTTATTTATTTGCATACAAGGATGAAAAAGTGAATTCACATAACAAAGTGGGTATAGAGCGTAGAGTAGATGGAGTGCACGGAACCAAAAAAATCTCACATTCCCAAGAGGCAGAGATATAATAGAAAGCAAGCAGCTGAGGACAAAACTGGGTAAATTTCAAAGAAATATATTTAAAATAAAAAACAAATTCAAAAATTATATATATAAATAAAACATCAACATGTGATGTAAGATACCAACAGAATTGGGAACCTCAAACCAAATATTTTCTATTATGAGCAATTCAAATATTTCTACTCCTGACATCTTACAACACAAGTGTACCCTTTTCTCAGCTTTCCAATAATATGAAATTTTAAATAAAAATATTTCATTTTTATATTTTATTTATCTTTATTAAATATTTTTTATCGGTTCGGGGTATGGGGCCCTTGGATGAGGGAATCCCCTTTTGGAAACCAAGGATATCTAATTCTGATCAATGCTTGTACTATCTTCATGCATTTCATCATTTCCCTAGAAATTTCCTCTATCCCCGTACTCTAGCTTCGCAATTATACAAGCATTTTACATCTAATTATTAATCCGAATTAACCGATACTTATTTACTTCTTTCCATGCAAAATAAAAAATACAATAATATAATTAGATTTATGGACCTGTAAGAAGATACAGAAGTGTATATTATAAGTATTATTCTCTTATTAAATTTAAATATAGGATAATATAATTAGATTTATTTATGGACATGTAAGAAGACAAAAAAGTGTATAATATAAGTGTCATTCTCTTCTTAAATTTAAATGTATTGTCGTGGGTTTTGACTAAATAGCATCCCACTTTGGCGCTATCTCCATCTCTTTCTCTCTCTCCTTTACCATTAGAATCATAACAGCGCTCAGCTCATACTGATGGTTTTGTTGCTAGTCATGGATGACCAGTTGCCGCCAGCAGTGGAGCCACCATCTGCAACCGTGGAGCCAAACCGATATACCCATCGATCCATCGAGACACTGGTGGTTGTATTAGCAGTCATCACTATCGTAGGTGTTATTGCGGGGATTTTTGCTCGGTTATGCGGTGGACGTCATTTTGGCCGAAATGGGGAGCATGACGTCGAAGGTTGGGTAGAAGGGAGGTGTAGAAGTTGCATTGATGGAGGACTACCACCACCACCGCCACAACCAGCGGCCGAAGGGCCAAAGCCAGCAACCGAAAAGGGAAAGAAATGAAATGTTTTCATTGTGGTTATTTTTATATAGTTACAGGATGGGGCGCTGTAGAAGAGGTCCGAGGAAGATGATCAAAATTTCATACTGCTAACATTATAGGCTTAAAATGCTGTGATTGAGCTCTTCATCTGTCACCTTTTTCAAGGTCAGAATCAGTACATTATTGTTAAAATTGCAGTGCTTTTAATATAATATAATCCCCATCATCTTTTCATCGATGATATTCGTGATTCCCATAATTATAATATTCGTGATTCATCGATGATTTTTCACAATAAATCAAATTCATAAAAGAATTTTTCATAATATTAATAAACTCTACGCATATAATATTCAATTTTTATATATCAAATACTAACCTAATATATTGCTACAATTTATTACTGATAACAAAAGAGACTGTATTTAATTTTGTGATATATAAACATGTATGAGTTTTAATAACATGCATCAATTAGGACATCTTTCTTTCTAATCCTAAAATATATCTATCAAATATTTATTACTTTAATCAACAAATGAATAATCAAATAATAACATTATTTTTTTTTTACATAATAACTACTGTGTAACATCAATATATAACATGAATTAGACATCACAATGAGGAGAAACGACACCCATTTCCACCGCATCGACGTTGTTGCATGTAGCTTTTGTCGTTTCATCTACTTCTGCACTTTCAAGGGTCACATCTTGTAATAAGATGTCTTGACACGGGTATGATTCGCTGCAATCGAATTTGATCGCCACATTAGAAGAACTAGTCCCCTTTATGTTCTTGTATACAACGTTTTTCACTTGAACTGCTGATTTCTGCAGCAAATAAACCATGGATTTTTATGAGCTTGAACACTTGATTAGTACTGTTATTCTGGTTTAGTATTTTGTATGAGGTTGAGTTTTTTCACCTGTTTTCGGCATGGTTTTTGTTGGTCACAGTAGTTTTGATCTATTATGATGGGGTTGGTGACGTTGTCCATTTGAATATTCTGAAACTTTATGTTGCTGGCGGTTCCTGATCCACCCTGCATATACAAAAACACATTATTTCTACATAATAAGACCTTCAAATGTTTCTGTAAGCTGAAAGTAATAACTAAGAGCAAGAATTATGACCTGCCATGTCTTGATCCTGACACCATTCATGGTGCCAGAGATTTTGGCACCATCAATGGTTACTCCTGAAACATAAGCTCTTGAGTTCCCCTGGCCTAGGCTTCCAATACTGCGTTCTCATCACAGCAAATCAAACCAGGAAACAGAACTTGTTAACCAGTTTCTATATACATGTATATAATCACAGTATATCTGATGTTGACTGGATCGGAGACCTTATTCCATGCCCTGGTCCACAGGTTATGTCCATAGCTTGCACGTTTTGGGATCCACTTACAATGGATATACAATCATCACCTGCAAAACATTTTTAAAATCAAGGGTGTTAAGCAATGTTGCTTATAAGGAAATGCTAAGTGATGGTGAAGATATGACGAAATAGGATGAATACACTCCCGAAGAAATGTATAAAATTCTGAAGCATGAGTGAAGTATGCAGAAATTCTGGTAAAAATCTGATCAATCAGTATAGGATTATGGATTTATATGGGTGTGTACGACTTTTAACATGATACAGATTGCACATACGTATATGGGTGTGTGTATATATACCTGTTGCTATGACAGAATTGGTGATGCGAATGTTTTGGGTGTCCGTGACATGGATTCCATCAGTGTTGGGGCTGTCTAGCGGAGAAGTCACTGTAAGATTGGCGACTTGAACATTCTTACTGGCTTGGAAAGAAACGTGCATTTGCTGTGCATTTTGGATGTTGAGGTTTCTGACCACCAAGTTCTTGCATTTATAGAAGCTCACAGCCTGCCCATGTTTCATTCACAAACTATATTACCATTAACAAAATAATCTATATTTTATTATCTATTTAATTAATTATTTTTTAAAAATTAGGAGATTGATGACAAGTATCTATAGCTTTTGGGAATTAATCATTGGATTATAAGTAAATACAAATGCTAACTATTTTTTCAAAAATTTTAAAAATAATTTAAATGGTATTTTTTTAACCACAAAGTTCAAATAAATCCTAAATCCAATTATTATAAGATAACAAGCTTTTTCTATTTTAGAGTTTAGTTTTTTAATTTTTAATTTTCATTTTTAGATTAAATAACTAATTAAAATATTAATTTTATGAGTTTAAAATATTAGATATAAAAATAATAAAGTATCAACAATTAATACATAATAACTGTTAAAACAGTTATCAACTTTTAAAATAACTACAACAATCCAAACATGTTCATGATATCAGTGATTCATAGCTTTGGAATAAGTCAGCATTAGAGTTAACTGACAACATACCGTTGGTGCTTCCTTGCATGGCTGCAGCGATCATGAATCAACAAGCACAAGTAAACTTGATTAAAAACAAGATTTTGGAGAAGGATGTACGAAAAAGAAGAAGAAGAAGACTATGCAGAAGAGAAGGAAGACTGTGAGATTAAAGAATCAGAAAAGCAGAAACAAAAAATGGTGATTACAAGATGCTTATCAACTTTGCATGAATTTTGCCACCAAATCTTGCCATTCCCATCGATAGTTCCACCACCTTCCACTAGCAAATTTCCAACACGATCGAACACAATCCAGTGTCTGTCATCTTCCTCGTAATCTGATCGATCCTCTGATGCTCCAATGGTTCCATATATCTACCCATCATGATGATTTACATTATAAGTGATCAATCAGTTGAAATCTTATAAAAGCTGCATGCCT
Source organism: Dalechampia spathulata (assembly GCA_948192965.1). Lineage (NCBI taxonomy): Eukaryota > Viridiplantae > Streptophyta > Magnoliopsida > Malpighiales > Euphorbiaceae > Dalechampia > Dalechampia spathulata. Next base: position 9,590 of record CANYBF010133384.1, on the reverse strand, counting down.
TTATGAATTCATGCACTTCAATAAAGATTTACTTGTAGTTTTGTAAGATTGATATGTATGCATGTTTCTGAAGTTTTACGTACCTTTAATGTAAGATTGGATTTGCAGGGACCTGAAAGCCTAATTGGCTTTATTAGATAATTGTTATCAGGCACAACAAGCACTGCTCCTTCGGATGAACATGCTGCCTTCCATGCCTTTTCAAATGCCTAGTAAACAACCCATGTGAAGAATCATAATTACTTCCATCAAATATATATATATATATATAATGGGTTTTCCTGTTAGAACTAATACTACAAATTGCAGAAAAAAAAACAAATAATTCATGCAAGTTGCATAACGTAAAAAAGTTGAGTATTATAGCTCAGAAGCATTGGTTATTCTAATGATGATAGTGTGTATATATGTATACATATACATATATACTTATCTAAATATGATAAATATTTTGTCGTAAATTATTGATGAATCAAAGAAACTAAATAATTTTTCAATTATACATACCCGGGTATCCTCGAATCCATTGGCTTTGGCTCCAAAATGATCAACACTAAATGTTTTAAAAGAAGTTGACGGGGTACCAACTTTGTCAAATACCTTCAAACCGAAAACGTCGGTAGTCATCTTGATCAGGTCCTGATGGAAGTGTCCATGATCAATGGAGCTAAAATAGGAAGGATAGGCAGATTTTTGATTGGCATGAGGACCATAAGAAGTTGCTTCTTCAATGTAATCATTAAGGCTCTCATACTGCACAGAATGATAAGATTGAATGATGATGGCAATAATGATCATGACAAAGAATAACGAAGGTCGAAGGTGAAATCTTGGTCCTTGTAAAGACATTATGAAATGATAGTAATAATAAAAACTATATATATATATATAGGGAGAGAAGGGTAAAGATTTTGATGGGGATGATGAATAGAGGAGGGTATTGGGTATGGAAGTGAAGAAAATATGAAGATAAGGGTTGCATATTTATAGGCAAAAATTATTATTTTTATTGTTAAAAAGAAAAAATAAATAAAAGAGAGGGTAATGCCAAGGTGTGCATTATATTATACACATAAGCATCGAGGATATGGTGTCATATATATTAGAAATTAGAGATTCAGACGAAATGATTTCTCTGAAATTAATTGCCTTCTTCAGTAATGCTGACTCTATATATACATACAAATATATGTATATATATATATATATATATGCATGCATGCATGTGTGTATCCTTCACTTCTAAATTTCTTCCGTCTTTTTTCCAAAAAAAGGTACATTTATTTTTATATTTTATAATAAAATTAAGCCCATGATTTTTAATATGATTTATTATATGATTTATTATGTGTTAATCTATTATTGATACATTTAGAATTTCATTACATCATAAATTGATTCATTAATTTAATTTAATCAAGTTTGATTTATTAATTTTTATTAAAATTATGTTATTTTAAATTTTAACTTGATGATAAATCGTATTATTTCATGTTATATGAATCATTTTATATTAAATTTATCGATATGACATGTAATTTAGTAGCATTAAAAAAAGAATGTGATATTACTCTTGTCAAATTTATGTTAAGTATTAATTTAAATTTTTAACATAATTAAAATTTCAATTATATTTAAATTTGATCTTAAATTTATTACATTCTTAAATGTCAAATTTATGTTAGGTATTAATTTAAATTTTTAACATAATTAAAATTTCAAATCATATTTAAATTTGATCATAAACTTATTACACTCTTAAATCCATAATATGCATTTTCATTCTTCAACTTGAATTACCACCTACTGTATAAACATTGAGGAAATTATATAATTATTCATTGTTATATATATATATATAATTAATTAATTCTAAAAAATAAATAAAAAAATATTAGGAGGGAAAATTACAAGAAGATTAACTCAAAATAAAAGAGAGTTAAATGAGAAGACAACATGAAAGCACTAGAAATTAATGTTATTTTTAAAATAATAATAATAATAATAATAAATTGATTGGTTGAAGAGATGGAGGAACAAGAACAATATCAAATCAATAATTACCATAAAGTGAAGATACGAAATTATGAATTAACATTTTTTTTCTTCAAACTTTGAAGAAACGTCTTTTTAATGATGTCGTTTACTTGTTAATGCTGCTCTTCATTTCTTTACATATCTTTCATTTTTCTAATTAATTAATTAATTAATTATATTCTTATTATTAACTTCCATTCAAAACCATCTAATTTATTTACCATTAAATTCGCTCATAAAAGTAACCCAAAAAATCCATTTGTTATTATAACATACTCTAAAAAATCAAAATTAATTAAATATGTTTGAAATATTATTCATCTCAAAATTAAATTAATTAATTCTAATGATTTAACTATATTTTTAAATCATTTTTTACAATGATTTAATCATGCGGGATTATAATTTGTTATAAATTGTTCGTCTGTTAAAGTGTTACATGAACTAAATTTTAAAATATCAAAAGATAGTTCGATTTATATCGTTGTGAATGATAAAGTATTAAGAACGGATTGAGAATGGATGCATGTCTAGAATAAAATGCTAGGTGGAGTAGATATGAGTATTTTCATATTCTTGACTTTTTTCAAAATCTTTGGTAGTAATTTATTGAAAATGAATTAAATAATATTTAGAATGATAAAAAAATCATTCAAGCATATAATATTTTTTATAATTATTTATAAACTTTATAATATTTAATTTCTTGAAGAAACCAAAAAATTAAGATATTCCACAAGTGGAATTTTCTTACATAGGAGTTACACTTTAAATATGCGACAACAAAAGCCAAAAAAAGGAAAAAAGAAAAATAAAAAAATATATATATATATAGTGAATATTATTTATTAAAATGAATATTCCAAATATCCAACCATTAATTAAGGGCAGACCATAACTTTAATTGGCAGTTATCCAAATATATATGAAACCATGCACTAAAATAAAATAACCCAAAGTCTATGGTCATGACATCACATATAATATTGGTTCATTGCATTTTTTCCATGTCTTATTCATCGGTTTCAATGTAAGGTTATGGACGTAAAGGCCAACCTTTTAATTTTGATAAGATTCTTATAATATTATTTTCAAATTTTTATTATATTAAAACCCAACAAATTTAAATAAAAATGTTTATTAAGATATTTGCATATCTGGGTATTTATGTGCAATATATAAAATTATATATATATATATATATATATTTTACCGAATAATTTGAATTTTAGAGGAAAAAGAATAGTATATATAGAGATAGAAAGTTGCATGAAAATAAGGTGAAGGAAGCATCAAAAAGCTTTGCCGTAAGTAAATGAATTTGTGGAGTGGGAATGGAGTAGAGGCCATTTTCATGACTTGTAAGTTTCTGTCATCGTGCCATCATTATTCTCTTTAATTATCCTTTCTTTTTCAATTACTGCCTTTTTCCAACTTCTTTTTTTATTTTTTATTTAAATTTATTACTTCAAAATAATGCTGTTTATGAATATAGTTAAATAACTATTTTCTATGAGAACAAATTTAAATAATAATTAAATAATTTATTCTTCAAATCCTACTCATAATATATATATAAACTAATGGTATAAAATATTAAGATCACCCTTGATAAGATGTATTTTCCTATATAATATAATGATAATTATATTTTAATAATACAATATTAATATAATAATAAATATCTAAATCATATTTTATTAAATACATTGTATCAACAAAATTTGTTTTTTTTTGATTTTATACTTCTCTTCTTATGATAATTGATTGATTAAATCAATTTAAAGATAAAATGTAATTGGTAATATTATTTTTCTTTTAACCTATTTTTTTTGATATTATATGTTTAAAATGAATATTCATTAAAAGGATAATACATTAATTTATTTAAAATTTTGTTTGGATTTTTGAATCTATTTCCTATATTTTTATAATATGATATTTTATATTTCTATCTTTTTAAATTATATCAAGAATATCTAATAAATAAACTTAAAAGATTAAAATTTTTGAATTATATATCATTAATTAAAATAAAATTGATAAATAAAATAAATTGAAAGGTAAAAACTTATATTATATACATACATTATAATAATTACATCATATTTTATCAATCAAATATAAATATATTGATAATTACAATGCATCACGTTACTTATCAAACCATTATATATAAATACATTATTATATTTACATAGAAATGATTGAGGGATAAGTTGTTGTTTGTCTATTGTATTAATCTTGGATTCTTTCTTTTATTATCTTTATTACAGAATATTGAATAATTTGATAATTCATAACATTCATAATTTTAAAATTATAAGTTTAAAGATTTATATTAAAATAATCGATATTAACTTAATGGAATGAAATATAGTAAACAAAATTTATTATATTATATATTTAATTAATTATATGATATAAATAATTGTAATGTATATTATTAAACGTGGAATAAGTTATCGATAGAGTTGGAGGATGGATTAGTAACGGCTGTTTAAAGGCTGACACGTGTGAGAGGCCAGTTGGAAAGCTAGCTGTCCAAGCGGATCGGGTAACGCACCAATTATGACAAAGAAGAGAAGCATTCCGTGCAATCCTGCCACGTAAGTTAAAGATAAAACATGTGACGACACCGTATAGAGACATGATGGGATTACTGCTGACTTAATCAAACTCTAGTGATTAGGAAGTTGAATATGTAAGGATATTGCTTAGGTGGTTTATAATTAAATTATATGACTTCTTCATTATGACCATCTATTCCTCCTTCAATCAATCTTCCCAAACGCTGCCGTTTCGAAGTTTCCTTCTACGAATTTGCCCACTTTTTGTTCATCAAATTCTTTAACAAATAATAATCATCATAATTAATCATTTATTAAGATCCTTTAAAACCAAATAAAATAAATATTTCGATAATTTCAAAATATTTCTATAAGATTAGATGCTATTAATTTTTTAAAAATTAATTAATTTTAAAAAAATGCAAATAATTTAATTTTAAAGTATATTTATCTCAAATAAATATTATGACATTTGATTATGATTTGACATATTTTTCTCTATCATATGATATTTGATGATTTAATACTAGAAATCAAACTTGAAACATTTAATGCATATTTTATCAACAATCTACTCTTAATGATTGATCACGCTATGAGTCAAATTTGTAATTTTAACTTTAATATTATTTACAAACTTTAGATATTATTAACTCTTTTAAAATCAATTAATATTAATAAATATATATATTATAGTATTATAATGTATTCGATTAACATAAATATCTATACATTCAGATACAATTTGATTTATTTATTTTTATCATAAGATGATCGATATATATCTTATTAATAATTGTTTTTATTGAAAAATTATGTATTTATGAAATGAAGATGAGAAGAAGGAATGATTGGATTGGAGGGTAGTATTGCCTCCTAAATTACTTCACGAGGGTGGACATAATAATTAATAATAATGTATGATTAGAAAGTGATACTTATGATAAAAGTGACTAAAGATGAAATGTTTCAGACAATACAATTGAGTGGTTGGAAGAACAAATTTTAGAAGATCTTTTATTGAGTCTCAATTAATACAACCATCTTTAACTATCCCATTCAATAATATTCTTTCATATTTAATTCAAATGCTTAATTTTCTAATTAAAATTTTAACTTAATTTTATATCTTTTCTTATAATATAATACAATACTACTAATAATTATTGATATTATTAACATTTGATAATAATAATAATAATAATAATAATAATAATTTTAATAATACTAATATTAATAATAATAATTATTATTATTTTAATAATACTAATATTGATATTAATATTAATAATACTAATTTTAATATTAATTAATAAAAATTATTATTATTATTATTATTAAATAATAATAATAATAATAATAATATTAATATTATTAAGAATGTAATATTTAAGATTATATTATATTAATAGTATTTTATTATTAATAAGTTATGTATTTATTGTTATTATTATTATTTATTATTTATTATTATTATTATTAGTACAGGGAACGTCAAGCATGCTGATATTGGCTGAAGAGATTGAGGCATCACTTTACCACTAGTTTTAAATTTTTTTATCATGTAACTTAATTTTATACCACCTAATTGTCATGTAATTTAATTTTATGCCACCTAATTGATCGTTAGTTAAAGTAACAATCAACTATAAAAACACATCAAACCGAGAATTTTTTTTGATTCACATCAAAGAAGGAATTTTTAAAGCAATAATGTCTCATATACCGATGTTTTTTAAAGCAATAATTTCTCATATACCTACGTTTTTGGACGTGCAAGGGATTGTTTGTGCAGACAGAAATACTATTTCCATCTTTGATCATTGTATTGCAGTTGGAGATGGAATCTTGTTTTATATCAATTTTTCCATGATAATGATACTTCCCCACATCTTGAGCTTGTAAATGGAACATATAGATTGGATAACTCGACAATTTACAAGAAAAAAGCACTTCTTATTAATCAATACCACAGATATACATCATCTGATGGATCTTTCATTATGCTCCAATGCATGTAATCTCTGTGTGTCAATCCATCTTTTGCAGTTGACAATGGTGATATTTGGTATATGATACCATCAACACTTGAAGTATGGCGCCATTGATTATGTATGATACTCATCTCTTTTAACCGCTTGAAAAGCTCATACTTAAACATGGATCTCAACTGGCCATCTGTGCATCTCCTGATCCGCCACAGGGAGATTCAGGGTCACCAGTCCTGTATCCGAGTCATAGTTGAACTCGGTCTCGGCGTTGCTCACAATGCATTTCAGTGGACGCTGGGAAGAGTAAGCCCCAAAACGTCCACCACCCCTTACTTGCATTGCAATGGTTGCTGTTGGGGATCGATTCTCGCTAAGTGAAATAGTCGTTTCTGAGGTGACTTCGCCATCAAATAGTTCTGGTTTTTTGTCAAAAGCTGTGTGAATTTCAACTTGATCCACGGCACCACCAGCGTTAAACATATCAAGCAATCCTATTGGTGCAAATGAAATGTTGCCAGTGATTTCCTGCACAAGTAATGGCATGATCAATGAGGCCACATTGTTGATGTGTAACTATGGGCTAGCACACAGGAAGAAGAAACGAAAAATGAAACTTACCTTGACTGGACAGAAATGGAAAAGTTCGTATTCCAGAACTTTCAGTGTCACTGGCAATGAAGCGCCTTTAGGTAATCGAATCACCTCCCCTGAGATTCACAAGAAAACACATCTGATATCTCAAAAACTAGATTCTCAATGAAGAATTATGATCCTTCAATCCAAAGAATTCCCCAAGAGTAACCACAATTGCTTATTTATCAGATCATTACCTGATCTTTGGCCATACACTACTGTCTCTCCATTCCAATCCGCACCAGCAACTTGAGCAATGCAATCCACATCTGTAGCACGAACAGAGGCTGTAAGGGTTCCAGGAGAAGCATCATGGATTTGGGTCTTCTTTGTAATCCTGCACCAACCAGCACCTTGGCAGTTGAATATGCCAACCACGCCAGTGCATTTGTTCGCATTCCATATCTTGAGCAAGCTGAAAAAAGGCAACAGCTTACATGAGTATTGTAAACAAAATTTCAAGCCCAAAACACAGCTCCATGAATGCATGACCAGTAAAAGACAACACACCTGACTCCATCTCTTGCTGGATCAACAAATAAACAGTCACGAGTTGGCCGGCCAGGAAGTTGGGCACGCAGAACTGATCCATCAGGGAGGACAAGCTTCTTCAGTAGCTCAAAGTTGTGGTTGCCGGGCTTATCACTGCATAGACCAATATGAAAAATTTCCATGTCAAAATTGTACTCCCTTTTCATCTTTCAGTGACATTGTGCTCAATAGACTATTACACATACCTGACATAGATTGGACATCCACCTATAGCACGAGCGGCACCATGATAATCCGCAGCAGGGTGCAAACTCTGCACCCACATATCATTTTGTTAATGTATGAGACTAGAAGAACACTTGGGAACATTTAGCGGGACACATGTGAACACTACTTACATGGAACATATCCCAGTCAGGTTGCATAAATTCTCCAAGGAAAAGGCTGTTGTAGGCCACAGACGAAACATGAATGGTGTGGGAAGCGGGGTCTCTAGGGTAAAAATCATCAGAAGCTCTCACAACACCGGTCTGCTTGGCACTATATAGCCCATCAGTGTTATGGCACATACAAGCAATACAACCATTGTCAGGGAAGTTTCGTGCGATTGAAGCCTCAAGAGCCTGGACATAGCTGCGGGTCAGAGAAACTCTTCCACCATAGCCAGCACCGAGGGTCTCAATTATATTCTGAACATCAACTTTTACTCCATCTATGCCACATGAAGCCAGATAGGCATGAAGCTCATTGTAGAAGTTGAAGACCTTCTTGGGATGTACTAAACCAAGTCCATGAACAGAAAGACTATCTATGACAATGTCTGGTTGGTTGCCTAACACACCAGGAGACTGCACTGGATATGCCAAGGCAGTGTCATAATGCTCCATACCAGCAGCTGCTGGTTTGACTCCGCCCCAGTAACCAGCTAAAGCATGCCATGCATATACATACCTGTGAAAGATGATAAACTTGCAAATAAGTAATTTTCTAATAATCTGCTTCTCTTTTTTTCTTTTGCTTTCCATTTTAAGTGATTGTGGCGTGAAACTTATTTTTCAACCTCAAAAAGAACCGTGTAGAAGAAAATTACAAACAAAATGTATCACTGGCAGAAGCAGAAAGCAAGAAAGTTGGCCTGACACATTAAAATCACTCACTTCACACTATGATGTTGCTTGGCATCTTCCACTACATGCTTTAGTCCTGTGCTCTCCTCATTCTTTTCACCATTCTTCTTAAATTTTCCGTTCTCTCTTATTCCAGTGAGCCTGCTTGCGAATCTACAGAACAAATAATGGAAAAAAAAATAAACAAAATTGATGATGCAAAATTTCTCCTCAAGTACAGATCATACACTGAACATTTTCATTATTTAGCCTATATAAGTGAATCATGTAAAGAGGATAGAGATCCATACTGTGCTCCTTCTTGCACAAAAGCATTAGCATCTTCCTTAGCTTTATTTTCAATCTGCTGCCAGCCGTCATCAATGATCAAGAATCGTGGTGGAGCCCCTCCTTCTGATAAGCTATAATCAGAACATGTCAGTCACCAAATCTGCTAAATTTGTTCTAGCTTCCACATGAGTAAATTCTCCTACAACATGATTACCTTTTAAGGCCTTCCTCGACACCTTCGGGCGTGACATCAGTGTAAAAGGCATCCCAAGTGCACCAGCCAAACCAGTCGAGAAAAGAAGGCAACTGCATAAGACCAAAACACAAAACATGAGAACATTCAAGACGCTTTCAGCTATTGTATGCTTGTGAAATTCTTAATTAAGAATAGAATAATAGAGATTAAACCAAAATCATCACCTTCTTCTTCTCACGATGAAGAAAAGTTTGCATGTGTTTTTCCAAAGCCC
>CANYBF010133304.1:0-18099 GCA_948192965.1 Dalechampia spathulata | reverse complement strand
GGGTTTGCGTCAGAAAATGAAATATCCCTTTTTCAATCTTACAACGCATTTCTGTTTATCATATTCACTATTCTATACCATAATCACATTATAACCATAGAAATATCATATAATCATGAATTTATAAAGCTCACGTATTGCAGGATGTGACTTAGATGATCCTTAATCAACCTTACTTCATAAATTGTGTATACTCCATATAAAATCATAATTTAACTATAGTCCTCAATCGTATGCATTTTCATACTTACATAAATATTTTGCCTAGATACACGTGTAAATTATCGCTCGATTTAATTTTACATGCTCAATGAACTTCTTCTACAATAATCTTCTCATCATTTCCTCATCCTGATATAATTTAATTATCATTCCACGTCATCATCCTATTTTGATCATACAGGGGATAATTTAATTACCAGAATTATGAATTATTTTTGCGCTAAAAATGAGGATGTGACAGAAAAAATGAAAAATTTTGATCAAACACATCAAATTGCATATAATTGGTCCACAAAACCATAAAAAATCAACAACATTGTCCCCCCTACACTTAAAACACATTGCCTCGGTGTGAGATAAAATTTGACAGCAGCAAAATAAAATAAGATGGAAAGTATTAAACATTACCTATGTTTTACTGAGCATCTTGTGGGAAATCTACTGCTATATTCCCAGGGAAAGACAAAGCTTCAAGATATCTCACAACTTGGTAGCAGTAAACTGCTGATTAATTCTGCAGAAGTCAGTATGAGCTAGGCCTAAGATAACTAGGTCATTATGAATTTCACAAGCCATATCCTAATGTTGTGGATAATGATAATCCATATCCACGAGGATATAAAATCCCAGACTTTGCTTTATTCTCAAGAGAAAACAGGCAGTCCTCTGTTGACATGTTACCAGGTTCACTATTTAATATGGGGAATTGGTAAACTATGATAATTTTGACCTTTTTTAAGTTGTGTTTATTCCTTAATTCGTTGATTGGTGGAGCTTTCATAGGGTTCACTACACTATCGAGGAATTCACTTCAAACTTGGCAGGACTTGGAACAACAATTCTACACTCAATTCTTTAGGGCTGAGCCTAAGGTGTATGTGGCTGAATTATCAAGGATCACTCAAAGAGTGGGCAAGAATGCTGATTCTTTTATTACTAAGTTTAAGAAAATGAGAAACAGATATAAGGTCTTCCTGCCACAGGGAGAATTCATGAAGATGGCACAAAGAGGGTTGGATATTGAACTCTGTAAGAAGTTCCAAGGCATGGAGTTCAAGTATTTCTATGAAATGGCTGCAAAAGCCTCAAAATATGAAGACTTGCTATGAGAAGAAAATCAAAGAAGAAAAACCATGGCGTCATAATTTTAGGATACAGTGGAGCTTGATGTAGTAGTAGCTGATGTATTGAGTTCAGGCTCCTTCGTCTATCTTTTGTTGGTCAAGAAGGTACCAGATTTATAGAAAAAGCAGGCTGCTTCTTTACAGCAGTTGCATTATACCTTTGAAGTTACTAAAACAGAAAAAATATTTAATTTTTTGTTAAAAGAGAAAGTGATTAAGCTTCCTCTTGACCATAAGCTTCTAACAACAGAGGAGTTAAAAGGTAAGGATTATTGCAAGTATCATAATTCATGGACTCACAATACCAATGCTTGTTGGACATTTAGGAATCTGATTCAAGACAGAATAAACAAAGGGGTGTTAAAATTTCCTGAGAAGAAGGAGACCATGATAGTGGATGAGGATCCTTTCTCAATGCTAGTAGCGATTACTACTGCAGGCTTACATCTTTAGTTGAATAACAGTAGGTCTAATAGGCAAATGCAAAGAGGAAGGACTAAGTCTCGACGAGCTGGTGATACAGACAATCATGTTTATTTTCCAAATTGATATTATTTCAAAATTAAATTTCATTTTTGTTTCTTTTTCTCCGATAAATCAAAATTATTTTTATTTTATTTTTATTGTAAAGAATTGAATGATCATTCCATTGCTATGGGATTAACCCTTCTTCAACAATTGCAAAAATTATTATATTTCTATGTTAGGAAAGTAGGAATTAATTTGACGATTTCAACACCCGATCAATATCTATAAAAAAGAATAGGAAACTAAAAATCTTCAAGATAAATGCCTTACTTTTAGCTGAAAAATAGAAATATTAAAATCAAATATTATTACCATTAATATACATATATGAAATCATTTCAAGCATAAAATTGAAAATAGTTAAATAAAATGCTAAAAACATATATAGCATGCTAAAGTCGTACATAATTTAATCATAAATGTATATATGACCGAATCATGAAATATAATATTTAGACATATTATACCTTTTATTCATGAATTAAAAATACACATACCAAGTTGCCTTCTTAATGATACAAATCGATCCTCGCATAGTGATTTTGTCAAGATATTAATAAGCTATTTTCTGTAGGCATAAAAATTATTTCAATATCTCCTTTTTGAGTATGATCCCTGATAAAGTGATGATAAATCTTGATATGTATTATTCTTGAGTGTTACACAAGATTCTTAGATAAGTTGATTGCAATTATGTTGTCATAATAAATCAAAATATTCATATTATTTAATTCATAGTCTTATAATTGTTACTTCATCCACAAGACTTATTTCATATAAATTCCAGTTGAGATAACTCAACTTCAACTGTTGATAAAGCCATAGATGTTTGTTTTTTTGCTAAACCATGGAATAAGACAATGACCAAGCATATCCCAGAAGTGCTTTCTCTATCAACTCTACATCCAATAAACTATGCATCACTATAGCCAATTAGATAAAATGAAGTATCTTTAAGATACCAAAGATGTAAGTCTTGAGTACCATTAAGATATCGAAGGTCCTTTTAACAACAATTAAATATGACTCCTTAGGATTAGCTTGACATCTTGCACACAAACACATGCTAAAGTGAATGTTGGGTTTACTTGTAGTCAAATAGAGAAGTGATCCAATCATACCTCGATACATCTTGATATCCACACTTTTACCTTTTTCATCCTTTTCAATTTTCACCATTAGACTCATTGGAGTTCTATAAGCTTTTACATCATTCATTTTGAATTTCTTCAAAAGTTCCTTTATGTACTTAGCTTGATTGACAAAAATTCCTTCTTTACTTTGTTTGATTTACAATCTAAGGAAAAATGTGAGTTCTCTTATCATACTCATTTTGAATTCCTTTTGCATTAAACTTACAAAATCTTAGCATATAAGCTCATTAGTCGATCTAAAAATAATATCATTAACATATATTTTAACAATAAGAATGTCATGCTTATAAAGTTTAGTAAATAAAGTTATAACTTTGCCTTTTGTAAAACTATATTTTAATAAAAATATGCTAAGCCTATCATACTAAGCTCTAGGAGCTCGCTTAAGACTATACAACGCTTTTATTAGTTTAAAAACATGATTTGGTTTTTCAAAATCTTTAAAACCAAGAGATTATTTTACATAAACTTCCTCATTTATAAAATCGTTCAAAAATGCACTTTCCATATTTATTTGATAAAGCATGAAATTTTTATAAGATGCAAAAAAGCATATAACAATTATATTACTTTAAGTATAGCAACTAGAGCAAACATCTCATCAAAATTGATAAGTCCTCTTGGTTGTAATCAAAAGCAACTAACCTTGCTTTGTTTTGAACCATATTACCTTTCTCATTAAGCTTATTTTGAAACACAAATCTTATTGCAAAGATTGTATGATCCTTTGTTTTGGAATAAGTGTCCATTTTTTTATTTCTTTCAAACTAGTTTAACTCCTCTTACACTACGTTGATACAGCTTTCTTCATTTTATGCTTCGATCATATCTTTTAGTTTAATTTTAGATGTGAAAGCCATGTTTCCAAGAAGAATCCTTAGTTAAGATCTTACAATCATCTTCTCATATGGACTAGTTGATATGTCTTCCTTTGCATGATTCTTATGATATTTTCATTCCTTAGGAAGATTATGTTCTTCAACTATTTATTCCATAGTTTTCTATTCATCAAGAATATTAGTTAACTAATTTGGTTCTTCTACCAAATTAGTAAATTGATTTTCCTGCATGCTAATATTATTTCATGCACATTTATCATCAATAGAATCTCTACTAGGTAGAGTCTGATTAACCTAATCTAAAACTACATGTATCAATTCTTTAATGATCATAGTACATTTATTAAATACTTTATATTCTTTACTTTGATTAAAATATTCAAGAAATATTATTTCATCTAATTTAGCATTAAATTTAGCATGCTGATTTTTACTATTATCCAATACAAGGATTTACAAGCAAACACATTAAAGTAACTTACATTAGGTTTTCTACCTTTTATCAATTTGTATGGTGTCTTTTTCAGAATAGATTTTACTAGAGCATGATTGAGAATGTTTTCACACTCGATTAGTGTACATTCTCTCATAGAATAATTAATAAATACCTTATTATTAGGAATCCATTAATCATCCTATAAAGGATTTATGAATTCTTTTTGATATAATATATCTAGTTTGTAAATGTAACTATTAATTTTATTAATTGTGACTTTACATGATCCCCTGTATGTATGAATATATACATTCATAAATCATGGTATAACATCAAGCAACTACTAACACATCATTTAAATAATATATGCATGCCACATACTCTAGATAGTTTAGCATTATAATTTTTATACAAGCACAAATTGATTTACTGCCTATAAATGGTACAATGACAGTTACATAAATAAAAGTACCTACTAGAAATATGTTATATTACCAAAAAGTGTATTCATGATTAATACAAAACTTAGAGTGTCCTATTTACATTGGTGCTTCATTGATACAAACGTCCCTTTGAACTATTCTAACCTATGTTCATCAAATGATAAATGCTGAGTATAAAATTCAATTGTGCTAAAAAATAAGTACACTGTAAATAGAACTCAATTCTTATTTTATAACAAATATAATTTGCTAATAAAATAAATGATGAATAATCATAACAATAAATTACTAATAAAATTTGCAATTGATAAAAATATATAATTAATGGTAACATATCATTTCATAAGATTTCTCTGTCAATAACTCTTCAAGCTTTCATCATTATCATGAGTTCACCATATTTTCATTCTATATATCAATATTATAACAATGGTATGTTTTATATCAATGAATGCAAATATTTGTTGCATTGCTCTTTTCTCGTAATAATGATATGTTATATGTTAATGAATACAAATATGCATTGTATTCTTCTGTTCTCTATCATTTCATGATTTCTCTATGATCACATTAGTCTCTATCTTTGATTATGCATAATCTATCCTAGGTATTTTTTCAATAATTTATTTTTCTAACATATCTCTATATTCTTTGTTTTCTCTATATTCTCTGTATCTATATCATATCAATATATAAATATACTAGTGCCACTCTTATTTCACCCTATATATATATTTATATGTATAAATAGTTATAATTATTACTTCCTTATTATAGGTCTTAGATGTATCCTCTTATAAATTATGATTACCTTCAACTTCCTCCCTCATTATCATAGCCCTATCAATCACTTCTACTAACTTTATAACAAAATTATCAAGATCACATTAATTAGTATCAAGATCATAACATATCATTTATAGCCAATAAATGTAAATTATGACACCATATTTATATTAAATATTTTAAGTTAACTATAACTCTGATACCACTATAACATGTCAAACCTGACCAGTGCAACATGCTCCCATAGAATGATTAATAAATACCTTATTATTATGAATCTATTAATCATCCTATAAAGGATCTGTGAAATTATTTTTATAGAATATTTCCAGTTCGTAAATTTAATTATTAAGTTTATTACTTATGACTTTACATGATTACGTGCATGTATGAATATATACATTCATAAATCATAGCATGCTATCAAGCAACTATTGTACACATTGTTTAAATAATCTATGCATGCTACATACTTTGGATAGTTTAGCATTACAATTTTTATACAAGTATAAAAGGATTTATTATCCATAAATTGTACAATGATAGTTACATAAATAAAAGTACCTGCTAAGAATACATTATACTATCAAAAAGTGTATATGAGATTCATATAAAACATAGAGTGTCATGTTTACATTGGTGTTTCATTGATCCAGATGTCCCTCTAAACTATTTTGATCTGTATTCATCAAATGATAAATGTTGAGTATAAAACTCAATGGTGTTAAAAAATAAGTACATTGTAAATGGAACTCAATTCTTATTTTGTAACAAATATAATTTGTTAATAAAATAAATGATAAAAAATCATAATAATAAATTACTAATAAAATTTTACAACTGATAAAAATATGTAATCAACGGTAACATATCATTTCATATGATTTCTCTATTAATAACTCTTTAACCTTTCATCATTATCATGAGTCAAACATATTTTCATTATATATATCAATATTATAGCAATGGTATGTTTTATGTCAATGAATACAAATATGTATGTGTTGGATTCTTCTTTTCTTGTGATAATGATATACTATATGTTAATAAATGCAAATATGTGTTGCATTCTTTTGTTCTCTATCATTTTATCATTTTTCTATGATCACATCAATCTCTATTTTTGATTGTACAAAATTTATACTGGGTATATTTTCAATAACTTATTTTCCCAATATATCTCTATATTCTCTATTTTCTTTGTATTTTTTATATTTGTATCATATCGATATATAAATATACTAGTGCTACCTTCATTTCACCCTATGTATATATATTTATATGTATACATATATATACTTGTTCCTTGCTTATTACTCTATAATGTTATGTTAATGATATATGATGCATGATTTATAATTTGATCATGTAGCATTTATATAATGTTGACTTAACTGTAAAATGATAACATTTCAAGACATATTTATATATTTTATATCCAAATAAGTAAATAAAGAAATATGAATCAAACGTCCATATCATTATATGATGATATGCTTGTAATTAACAAGCCCTTATATTTTACCTCCAAATCTTATTTACAAATTAATTAGTATTAGGTAAAAACATAATCCATATCATTCATCGTTAATTCTACATGTATATACATATGCAAATAATTCATCAATGGATCCAAATGTGAAAGCAAATAATTGTCATTTCAATAGAAGACATCCATCCATATAAATATATGAACCAATACGCTCATTAGATGTTTATAACTTACTATATTCAAAATTTACTGACCTCTTGACTAATCTTCATTTCCTAAATAAAATCACTAAATAAATAATGAATGATAATAAAAGTATTAATTGATAATTTTACTATAAAGTATTTGCCTTTAAATAGGTTATTCTTACTTGTTAATCTTATTTACATATCAATTACTATTAAGCATGAACATAACATACATATATCAATGACCATCAATGCTGTACATATGAACAAATAATTATATCTCCTAATAAAAAGCATCAACCTATAATGATATTTCAAACCATCATGTTCTTTAGGTATTCAGAATTTATCATAATTGTAAGTAAATAATTTGTTGTAATATTTTTATTTCTACCTCAGCATAATTATAATTCATAATTAAATTAACAAAATAATTGATAAACGACTACTAACTCGTTAACCATTAATTCTATCATAATAAATTTACCTTTGTGTATGTTTTTCATTAACCTGGCAATTGTATTAATAGGATTAATAGTAAATAAGCACATACATGGTTTTGTTTTATCTTTATCCTCTTATGTAATAGACGAACCTTCTACCATCTTGCTTAGTAAGTACAAATTCCTCAACATTTGAATCAAATGTATTTCATGAAAACTTTAAATATTCATATTTACATATGTAATACATAAACTTTTAATTTCATGTAATTATCTTTACTTAACTAAATATCATAATTTTATTTACATTACAAGCATAAAATAAAACTTGACTATAGCTAAATACATATGATTTTAAGGTTATACACACATTGAATGTTTCCCATTAACAGTTTTATTCACTCAAGATCATGCATCAAACTCTTATTTCCTTTATTTATAATTTATCTTATAACCAGAAATTTATGTATTTGGTAGTTAAGAATTTAATTTGCTATATTTAAACTAATTTATATGTTAAGCATAAGTAACTAATAGTAGCAAATTTGTGCATATTATATGTGCTCAGTACCTTGGAATGGAAGAAAATAATTTAGCCTCTTTGGTTACTTAACATCTATTTATCAACTAATATAATAATAAAGATTCAATTCAATCAACTACTTGATCCTGTATGATTCAGTAGCTGTAAAAGGAACCAAACATACATATATACATTAATTGTATTGAACACAAAGTTGTTAATATACAAAACTTCATGTTCCTTTCCATCGGAACCTAATATCATTTCTAATTAATTCTAAGTTAGAATGCAACACGTTACACCATTATCATCAATCCAATTAATGTGTTTTGGTACACATTTCAGGTTCATTAATTTAATTCAATATTCCATCCAAAGCTTGCATCACCTTTCCTAGAACTCTGAATTATGCATTGATGAAGTAAGATTAAGCTCTAATATTTTCAGCTACACACACTCTTTATTAATGATTCAAACCATATTTGTCAGCAACTTACATCATAAGTCATTATTAGGTATTAAACCAATTTAAGCAGTCCAATTAGTATATTATGCATGCAGTTCTTTTTCATTTGCTAGGCTAGAATTCTATCTAATAAATTCACAAATCATAACAATAATTTACAATGTCAGCGTACCCATATACACAAACACTTTAACAATCCAATGATCCGACTATTACATGATTTAGTTACCCAAAATTCCATAACATTTGAATGAATGACCACCTCCTTAAATTATTTATTCTTTAAGTGCAATTTATATTTATTTTCTTACATCAACTGTTCATGTGCATGTTTATTGATATAATTAATGTCTACACCATCATTTCTTAGTTGGCAATATTTTAGAGTCTCATATCCTCCATATATATAAAGGAATCAATTCCATAGTCACTAATACGGTCATACGACAACTACCTTACTTTATTAATTTATTACAACAACCTTAAAGCATTAATCAGTCATACATTTATATATATATTTATCCTCATGTCAAATTATTTCCCCATATGTTAATTATTCTTGGGTCAAAAAATCACGAACCATACTATTAATTCTCTTTTAAATGTAGCACTCGCTTAGTAACTAAATTAGACCTAGTTAATGTCTTAATTATGCACATTCATTAGTTAAGTGATCGAGCGTAAAAGTGTCATGTTTTATGCCCACAAAGCACCTATTTTAGCATTATTTATTTATTAGAACAGTTGACTTGTGTACATTTCGTATTTTGCAGGTCAAAATAAATTAACGATCATAACTCTTATGTAATTGGAAAATCTTCCTCTATTGAATTCTTATCTTCTAAAATAAATTCCTATGAGAATAATCGAGCCAATTATAATTTTATTAATGGAATTTAAGATGAAGTGAAACGCCAGCAGCTTAGCATTCTTTTTGAAATGGCAGTCGAGTAGCCATTGATAGCAACAATACAAGAAAGCAACGATTAATTAACTATTTACTGATGGATATTTAGCTGAAAATATCTTATTCTATGATCGAATATCTACCTTTTCTAAAAGAGAAAAGCATATTATAATACAATACACGGGCAATATAATGTCTGCCACATTCAAACATACTTTCAACCATG
Organism: Dalechampia spathulata; assembly: GCA_948192965.1. Taxonomy (NCBI): domain Eukaryota; kingdom Viridiplantae; phylum Streptophyta; class Magnoliopsida; order Malpighiales; family Euphorbiaceae; genus Dalechampia; species Dalechampia spathulata. The sequence continues at coordinate 8,322 of CANYBF010133304.1, read as the reverse complement.
ATTTATCGAGATTTTCTTCCTACTTGATCAATGGATTTAACTCTATATCTCTACTTATTACCATACAACTTCTTTTTAAAGGCCTATAACCAATCAATTCAAAAACCAATTTGCTTTAAAATAAAAAATTATATAATAAAGCAATGATTTGATATAAACTAATAGATTAATCAAAGAAGATAAATCAAATATATAAACATATGTTATATATTCAGATATTAATGATTTATTAATTAATTTTCAAAACTCCTCGGTTGATTGGTCCCCTTTCTTCAATGATTCCTTTCTCTCCTTTCTTTAATTATCAATTCTCCCCAAAAAATGGATATAACAAATATAAAATCTTTTATTTGATTTCTGAGTATGTAGTAAACTATATTCGAATAGTTAATTTTTTAATATTTGAATTGAATTATTGAAAGACATATTTAATCATAGAAAAAGAGATGTGACTAAAAGGAACGGAGCAAGTTGAACAAGTGAAAGAAGGTGATTGATTGCTAATGATGTTGAATCTGCAGTTGCTAAACTTGCCAGCCATGAACTTGCCAGTGCAGCCTCCTCTTTTGCTGCCTCTGCCTCTGCCTCTGCCTCGGCCCCTGCCCCTGCTACCGACCCCGACCCCGACCCTCCTTCTGTCCCATTTGCTGGTTTTGAAGCTGGATCTCTTTCTGATTTTACACTACAAAATAATATATAAATTATTGCCAATAATAATGAAGCATCAAATGTGAAATGATCAATAAAATAAAATAAAATATAGTAAACATGGCAATAATTATTTGAATGTAAATTTACCTCGGAAAAGTCGAGCAAAAAGTGATAGTATAATCGGCATGAGCGCATGTAAAAGTGCTTGAAGTATCGTCGAAAGCGTAGCTATAAGATTTCGGTTTTTTTTTTTTGAAAACTCTCTATTAGATTAATAATTTAAATTCTATTATCTTTCTCATCAGTTCGATTCTTTTATCAATATATTTCCTACCTTCATGAAGGGTATGAAAATGGATCCCATTATTTTGTAATTATTAATTAACATGGATTAAATGATTAATTATTAAATGTTTTTGTTTTTGATATAAAAAAAATTTTAATTTTTTATTGGTTGAATATTATTATACAGTCAATAGTATAATAGTATAATTGTTTTTGAAATAATATCATATTTTAGCTTCACATCTATTATATACAGTCAATAGTATAATTTTAAACTTTTGATTATTAATGATATTATTTTGGACTATATTATAAAATTAATCTACCATAAAAAAAAATGATGCAAATAATGCTCCTCGTACATATTCAGCTTAGTAAGTTGAATCATGTGAAAATTAGCCCAAGAAAATAATTATGCATGTTATTGGCTCATCCAATACTTTTAGCTCAAAATCCACAACTTACTTAATATGTAGCTATCACTGTTCTTAAGTTTGATTTGTTGTCATCCTTTTTATCAACACGAGCTCCTCTAGCATTACCTTTTTTTTCAGGAATTTAGTAATTTCTCATAAAATAAGAAAAATTCATCTTCAAACATAACTCGATCAACCACTCAAGCATCTCTTTCAAATATGATATAGATTTCTTTAATTTTCTTGCAACAAGACCTTGAACCTTTTCTTTGACTTCATTAAATTACTAAATTATTGTGAAGTTGTTTTTGCCCTTTAAGTTATTACTTCACTTTTAAAATTTTTCTTGATGGTTACCTGTTCAAATCTTTCAATTGCATTTTTTCTTTCAATACTTGAAAGACTTGATTTTAAAGTCATAATTGGTAACTTTTCAATCAATAAGATATATGACATTGAATTCTTCCTAACCAAAAATTTGTCTTCAATGTTATTGGTTAGAAGCATTTTATTCTCTAGAGAATCCTTTATAAATTTACTCATTAATTTTACATTATGACATTTGAGAATTTTTAGTTTCATGATTTCTTTTCGTAACTACTTTCTGCCACCGGTGTTTATGTTTTTGTCTCCCTTGGAACCTTGGTTGGTATCCATTATACCTTGTTAGTGCCTCATGATCTTTAAGTTTTAATGTCTCTTGTTCAACTTTGACCTGCATAAGATAATCTTTAAGAATTCAAACCTAAGTGAATTTCTTAGATTGAAAATTCATGATACTTTCCTTTTGTCACGTTACTTTTAAGTATTGTTTGGGCACCTAAACCTAGTAAAAGTGTCACTTATGTTAAATTTATGAGCACACTTGCTTTATTTTCTTCTTTAACTGCTTATGATCAACTGGGATATAAGTCTCATTATTAGAGAAAACCATACTATAAGCACCATCTTTGGAAGGTATAAACTTGAATATTTTTCCCTTTAGGTTCTCATCTTTAGAGAATTTTTCATCTACTTGATGACTTAATTGAACAAGGTCATATCCATCATGTTCCCTTGAATGCAATTGAGAAATTGGAATGTAAGGAATGTCCCCTTTAGGCAACGACATAACCATGCCCCCTCGAGCAAAAGTTCCCTTTAACTAAAGCCATAATAATATTGGTTGAGTATACCTTATTTGGATTCATTTTCATGTCATACAGATTAGAATGGGTATTATGAGTTATAGTAGCAAAGAATTATAAAGGAATAATAAGTCTACCAATTTGATAGTCATTGTTAAATGACCTCCTTTGGATACTAGCATTATGATTTCTCTTATGTGGTGGTTGGTATCTCTCCTCCACTTATGTATTTGATTGCTAAAAATTCACAGCCTCTAATAAACTCCCTAAGGACTACCCCCGGGTGTTTCTTCCATCAACTTTTATGTTTTAGATATAACTTCCACTTATTTAAAAGTATATTCAACTATATTATCAAGATTACAAGCTTTTCTCAATGCAATAGCAAATGCATCAAGATCAATCCTTTAAACCTTTTTCTCCTTTAGGTTTTGAGACAATTGAACAACATTGCTCTAAAGCTGTCAAATTATTGCAAACATTAGTAAATTGATCTTGAAGTCAATTATCCATCATTTACATAAAAATCATGATTTTGAAAAATTTGATAACATCATTATTTCTTATCCTAACAATAAGAGTGATAAGCCTCGGAGGTCTCAAAGAATGCCCGTTCCAAACAGAAAATATTTGGATTAACTATTGCTTATTTGAGTTGACTATTGCTGCTGAATAAAGTCTTGCTGCTGTTGAATATTTTCTGCTGGTTTTCTATTATTGAATAATTCTTATTTTTTGTTAGCATATTCTTAGCTATTTTATTGGGAATAATCTCTGTTAGTGGCTTAAGTATAAGACTAGTTGTTGAAGTTCTATTCTTATTTAAAACCTGTGTATCTATTGAAGGGGAGATGGAAAAAAAACTCATTTTATTCCCAATTTATTTCTTTTATCTTTATAAGCTTTGACTGAGACCTATCATTGGTATCAGAGCTTACTACCTTTTTTTTCTTTCTGTTTTATTTTCATTCTTTATGGCATCCAACAAGGAACGTATTAAAAGTTTGGAAGCTGCGGTTGGACAACTTCAAAACTTTGTTAGCAATATGGACCAAGGAATTAATAATAAGCTACAACAGATCGAGGCAGCTATCTCAAAGTTCTCTGAGATGTCTCTTTTTACTAGAGATAAATTACATGGGGCAGCCTACTTTTCGAAACTAGACCTTCGGGCGGGTTTTCATCAAGTACGGGTCCATCCAAATGATATTCATAAAACAGCTTTTCGTACCCATAACGGTCACTATGAATATTTAGTCATGCCCTTCGGATTATGTAATGCCCCCTCCACTTTTCAGACCCTTATGAATTCTATATTCTGTCCTTATTTACGAAAATTTATGCTAGTGTTTTTTGATGATGTCTTGATTTACAGCCCCAATTGGACCATGCATCTTGAACATGTCAAAATGGCTTTTGAAATATTGCGGTAATACAAATTTTTTATCAAACTCAGTAAATGTGCATTTGGACGACAACAAATTGAATATCTGGGTCATATTGTTTCTCATGAAGGAGTAATGGTGGATCAAGGGAAAATTCGAGCAATGCTTGATTGGCCTAAACCTAAAAACATTTCTAATTTACGTGGTTTTTTAGGTCTTACAGGCTACTACAGACAGTTTGTTCGTAATTATGGCATGATTGCTTGACCATTGACTGATTTGCTTAAGAAGGGGAGGTTTGCTTGGACTGAAAGAGCAGAACAATCCTTTACAGATTTAAAGAATGCTATGTCCTCCACACCAACACTTGCTATGCCTAACTTTAATGAGGACTTTGTCATAACCACAGATGCTTCGAATGATGGCATTGGGGCTGTCCTATCCCAGCAGGATAAACCCATCGCATTTATGAGCAAATCCTTGGGTGTTTCTAAGAAATCCTGGTCCACCTATGCTAAAGAAATGTTTGCGATTGTTCATGCAATTCGTACATGGAGGCCATACTTACTCGGCAAGAGGTTCTTGATTCAAACTGATCAAAGAAGCCTTAAATACCTTCTAGAATAACAAATTATTACTCCGGAACAATAAAAGTGGGTCTCTAAGCTGCTCGGGTATGATTACGAAATCAGGTATAAGCCGGGGAAAGAAAATGTAGCCGCTAATGCCTTGTCAAGGATTGCAGGGAGTCCTAGCCTCAATGCTCTCTTCAGTCCACAAACCTCTTTATGGGATACTCTAAGGGCAGCGGCTAATACACATCCCTACATGATTCACATTGGGAAATTGGCTACCAGTAATTCGGGCAAACCATATTTATGGCGAGCTGGTTTGATTCTTTATAAGAATCGTGTTGTCATTCCTCCTGATTCTGATTTAATTACTCAGCTCTTACGAGAATTTCATGATTCCCTAAGCGGTGGACATTCTGGAGTTTTGAGGACATGCAAAAGAATCGCTGCACAGTTTTACTAGCCTTCCTTGCCAAAAACAGTCCATGAATATGTTGCTTCTGGTTCAGTCTGTCAAAAGAACAAGTCATCAACATCTTCTCTAACTGGAATACTGTAGCCTCTATCCATTCCTCATCAAGTCTAGAACGATATAACAATGGACTTTATTGAAGGCCTTCCATTTTTTAATGGTAAAAATGCAATTTTGGTTGTTGTGGATCGTTTAAGCAAATATGCTCATTTTTTGGGTTTAACACATCCTTTCACTGCCAAAATAATTGCTGAGAAATTTGTTGAAGGCGTTGTCAAGCTACATGGGATGCCAAAATCCATCATCAGTGATTGCGATCCTATTTTTGTTAGCCATTTTGGCGAGAGTTCTTCAAGTTATCAAGCACCAAGTTGAACATGAGTTCTTCTTATCATCCGGAGATCGATAGCCAATCGGAAGTTGTTAACAGGTGTCTTTAGCAATATTTGCGCTGTTTTTCTTCTCAACAGCCTTGAAAGTGGAGCTCCTATCTTCGTTGGGCTGAATTTTGGTATAATACTTCATATCATGTTTTTATTGGCATGTCTCCTTTCTTCGCATTTTATGACAGGCCTCCGCCATCCATTCCACGATATGATGCAGGAATGTCCCCTGTTCATGAAGCAGATCAAGTTTTGGCAAGTCGTGATGAAATTCTCTAGTAGCTTAAAACTACTCTTTCCCGTTCTATTCATTAAATGAAGTAATCGACGGATGCAAAACGGAAAGATGTGGAATTTTAAGTAGGAGATTGGGTTTACTTGAAATTGCAACCGTATCGCCAACAATCAGTTGCTCGGAGAGCTTACCAAAAGCTAGCCGTTACTATGGGCCTTACCAAATTTCAGCTAAGCTTGGAAAAGTCGCTTATCAGTTACAATTACCCGAAGGTTCCAAGGTTCATCCTGTTTTTCATATTTCTTTGCTAAAAAAATATGTTGGTACAACTGCTCCGGTATCGGCCGATTTACCTCTGTTCAATGATGATGGTGATGTTCTTTTCAAACCTCAAGCAATACTGGATACCAGATGGGTTAAACAGGGATCGCGACTGGTGGAGGAAAGTCTTGTTCAGTGGAAGGGCTTGCTAGCTGACGATGCTACTTGGGAGAACACAGCTGCTCTGTTTGAAAGATTTTCTCCTTCGAACCTTGAGGACAAGGTTATTGTAAATGAGGGGAGTAATGATAAGCCTCGGAGGTCTCGAAGAATGGCCGTTCCAAACAGAAAATATTTGGATTAACTATTGCTTATTTGAGTTGACTATTACTGCTGAATAAAGTCTTGCTGCTGCTGAATATTTTTTGCTGGTTTTCTATTATTGAATAATTCTTATTTTTTATTAGAATAAGTCAGAATTGTTATCTTAACTGACTAGCATATTCTTAGCTATTTTATTGGGAATAATCTCTGTTAGTGGCTTGAGTATATGACTAGTTGTTGAAGTTATATTCTTATTTAAAACCTGTGTATCTATTGAAGGGGGGATGGAAAAAAAAAACTCATTTTATTCACAATTTATTTCTTTTATCTTTATAAGCTTTGATTGGGACCTATCAAAGAGATTATTGAGTAGTAGCAATTTGAACATTATAGAGAGTCTAGTCTCCTTTAAATTGTCTCACCAACTCGATACCTAAAACTCCTCCATTTACTATCATAGGCAACACATTCAACTCATGAGAAACAATAATATTTTTTTCATTAAAATTTCTTATATTTTTATAGCATGTATCCAAGTTGGTCCCATCAAGTATACCAAAATTGCTTTCACTGTCAAAGAAAATTTCAACCTTTTATTGAATGAATGTTGAGTGTGCTAGGAATTATGGTATTTCAATCGTAAGAAAAATAACTGGCCTTCTGATTTTTGAAAAAAGATTATTATATGAGCAATAAAAGGACTATAAAAATACTATGGATTTCTAGTTTTATATACTACTAGATTTACTAGACTTGAAAATTGAAATGAAATTTAAAAAATAAAAAATTATTTGAACTGTCGAAAGATAATTACAATATTGAATGAAAATAAAATTTAAAGAGAAGTAGATGAAATTAAATAAAAGAAAATGACAAACTAAAATGATTGATTGAGGAAAGTTTCTAATTTAATTGTCGATAATTGATTTGTTGGTTGTTCCCTTCATAAGAGTTTATCTTCACTATTTATAAATGCTAAGGAAATTGTCAACTTCACCACTTAATTCATTACCTCCACATTTGATTCCCACGTATTTATATGCCCACTCTCCATTAAAGTGACATTTAATTTCAAATGAACCAATTCATCTCTTATTTTAACTTCATATTTATTATTATATTTAATCAATAATATAATTTTATACTTCCAACCAATAAAATTGGATGATTAATAATATTATTTTGAACCAAATTATAAAATCGGTTTGCAATAAAAAATGATGTAAATAGTTACTTGCTAATTTTACATAAATATTATGATTATTACTTATTTCACTATCGGTAAAACAAATTGGTTAATTATTATGGACTATAAACAATTATGTATTTGTAATTAATTATAATTATTAATTCACATTTGAACCTAATACTAAATTAATAATAATTTTTGGAAAATTACAATTAGTTCATTATGAATTAATAATTAATAATAAATAAATCATATCATTTATTCTAAATTATTTGATAAACATTAGTTATTTAATATTAAATTGATAGTTAATATATGTTGAACTTTTCATCGTTTAAATTTATTTCACCATTCAGGATACAAAATAAGTTTGAAAGTTACCCCTTAAACAAGTTTTTAACCCTTTTAACCATTACAGTTATAGTTTTTAACCTCACTTTTTTCACTCATCAAGCAAACACGATTAATTAAAAAATTTAATTATATTTAGAAACAAATAGTTAAAATTAAAATTTATTAATCGGTATAATTTTTTGAATTTGAATATTATGATTTTAAAAAAATTATGTGATCAAATTAATTAATAAAAATAATGTAGAAAAATAAAGTTAAAAAATGTGATAGTTAGTAACTTTTTTAAGTTTTTATTTATAGGATGCGGATAATTATTTCTTTTGATATTACTGAAAATTATGATTTAAACTTTATATTTTTGTTAGCATTAATAATTAATTAAATTAATTTTATAAAAAAGATGAATATAGTATTAGATGTAAATAAGCGAATCAGTCGTAAGTTACTCAAATGTATTTAATAAAGGGAAATTTTTGAAAATCCCGCCTAGGTTATTGGTTTTTTTAACTTTGTCAACTATTTTCTTTTCTTACAAAAATACCAACTTTTATAATATTAATTTATCATGATAAATTGGAAAATATCAAAATAGAATCTCATGAGATTTTATAAATCAAAAAACTTCCTTATCAAATAAAACCCTCATTAAAACACACACATAAAACACG